>VZUA01067810.1:7659-17837 GCA_013401035.1 Horornis vulcanius
ATGTTAAGGAAAAAAAAAATTGAAAGAGAAGAAAAGTAAAAGCAAGAGCCATGAGGGCAAGGAAATACCTGACTTAATATGCTAATGGAATAAACATCAGACAATAAAAAATTATTCCTAGAGTGAAAATTAATAAAAAGGAAATTGGGACAGCTGCACAGTCCAAAATTGGCACCTGAGTCATGCATTTTGAATGCTCTCTGAGGAAAATGTGTCCAAATACTTTGATCACCAGAAGTTTCCTTTGAAACTGGGATGCTGTCTGTGAAAGCAATTCAGAGGGCTCAGCACTTTGAAGGTAGCATGTAGGTACCAGATCACTGCAGAAGGTGGTACTAAATCCTAAATCCAGACCAGGCCCCAGGCTCTGGTCCCAGTGCCTGTCACATGCACATGGACCCACCAGTCCCACCTGAAGCTGAGCTCCTTGGTTGTAAGTGTGACATTTAGACCAGATTTGGACATATGGCAATAACCTGACCCTGGGCCACCTCTTGTCCTCACTGGCAGCCCCCATGTAAGTCCAGCTGGGCTGGAGCTGCTCCTCCTATGGTGAGGACAGATGGATGTGAAGGTGGTCCAAGCTCACAGGTCTCTCTCAGCACGAGGGTCAGAGTAGTGTAGAGGTGACCCATACTAACCATGGAAGTCAGAAATTCTACAACTCAGCATCTTATTGTGTGTTATTTTCAAAATATATGCACATATATATTTATATTTGAGAATGTAAATTTTTTGACTACACAAATCATTAAACAAAGCCCAAACACATGACAGCTCCTCTGTTCTTCCCTTTCAACTCTTAGATGCATAGTAATTGAAGGACATTAAATATAACAAGAATGAAGCCATATTTTCCAGACCAAAGAGGCATTTTTTAAAATTGATGGTTTCCTTTTAAACTCTCCATGAGTCTGTAGAACAGAGATTACCTGGATTTGCCCCATCAGACTGTTGCTAGGATTAATCTTGTAGCTGGGAAGTGTTGCATGAGTGTTAATGCCTCCAAACAGCAGCAGTGAGGCAATTAGTAGCTGTGCAAAAGAGATTCTCATGGAGCTTTATTTGCTCTTTATCTTTTAAAAACAGTTAAAAAAAATTTAAAAAGCCACAAACCCCAGTATTGCTACCCCAGCTTCCCCCAGGCTGCCTGGCTGTGTGTTGGCAGGGCTGCCTCACCAGTACTGGCTGCTGCCAGATCCACAGCTGTACCTGTCTGTCCACCACAAAGGTTCTGCCTTGGTCCATGTTCTATCTGCATCTACATCACACCAGTGATCTATTCTACCTGCTAATGATTTGGGATTTTGAAGTTGTGCTTAATATGCTGTCTATCTTGGCCATAGGGGCAGGATGCACACCAGGAGAGCTTTCCTTTGAGGTTCTCCTGACTTTTTTGAGGCCCCAAAGGATGGACGTGGATGTCTTGAATCAAGTCCAGAGGAGGCCATGAAGATAGCTGGAGCACCCTTCTTGTAAAGACAGACTGAGAGAATTGGGGTGAAGAGAACCTAAGGAAGAGAAGGCTCTGGGGAACTTTATTGCTGGCTTTCAATATCTAAAGGGGCTACAAGAGAGCTGGACAGGGACCTGTCACAGGGTCATGTGGACAAGGGGGAATGGCTTTAACCTGGAAGAGGGCAGGTTTAAGGTGAGTTATTAGGAAGAAATTCTTTCCTTTGAGGTGGTGAGGCCCTGGCACAGGTTGCCCAGAGAAGTGGATGTCCCATCCCTGGTAGTTTTCAAAGCCAGATTGGATAGGGTTTGGAGCAACCTGGTCTAGTGGGACCTGTCCCTGCCTGTGGCAGGGGGCTTGGAACGAGATGATCTTTAGGGCCTCCTCCAACCCAAACCATTTTGTGATTCCATGACTGTAGCTGTGTCCTCACCACTCCAAGCCATTACCTCTGAGCAGCCTTGGCTGAATTCACACCCTCGCTTTGCAACCCCTTGGCCAAGTTTTGGGTATTGCTGCTTGGTAGTGCTGTCAATGTGACGGTATTGGAGAGCCCAGTGAAGCCTTCTGAGAAGTTTAAAAAAGCAGCCAATCCCTTGTCATCCTTAGTGGGGATGTGCACAGTCATGAGGAGGGAGCAACAGGCTCTTCCTTGGAGAGCCATTCATGGGTAAAGAAAGGGAGTGCATGAACTTTGAGGGTTCTTTTTTCTTGTTTTTTTCATTTTTTTCTTGCTTGCTTTTTAAGATAAGAAGATGCAAAACCAGCTAGGTCACTTCTGTATGTGAAATGGGGAGTTTCTAAGGCAGGGAGATGATTTAGGAAACTTCTCAATCTGAACTCCCAAATATAGTTTGTAACAACCTGAGGTGGGGAGTTGACTCTCAAGTGACGCACAAATGTTTTATGGAGGGAAGCTGAACTGTTTAGTGATCCAGTGATATTTTATATGTGGACACAAGATGAGTTAAGATGCTTTATGATCTTGGACAAAAAGTTGAACTGCTTCTTTAGACATACATATTACTTGCACAGACTTCTGAGAAAAGCAGCCACTTCACTCAGGACATAGGGGTGAAGTATTTCGGTGTAGTTAAGGCCACTTGTAGCAGCTATATCCATGCACATATCCCTGTCACACATCTGCAGCACTTGGAGGGAGGATGCTGTCCTAGCAGAGCCTGCTGTGGCTCTGCTTGGCACAGCATGGACAGACTTTCACTCTGTGCTTTTATTGATTTGTGGGAAAGGCCAGACTAGTGGGAGCTTGCTAAGGAGGGGGAAAAAAAAAAAAAAAAAGAAAAAAAAAAGACAACAATACTCAGGAAAAAAAATAGGACAAAAATTTGGTGTGGGAAAGTGAACTATAATCGGTTTGTATTTGTAATGCTATTAAAATGGTCTTTTTGCAATAAGCCAAGCAAACATTGTGCAATAAGGAACTGGCTTCATGTTAAGTCTTAACATTTACAAGCTGAATATGCCTTGGAGTTAACCAGCTTTGTTGCTTCCTCTTCTCTGTTTTGCTGAAACCTCAAAGACTGATCAGTGTTGATAGATTAGGCCTGAGATGTATAGTTCAATCAGATAATCACTGGGAAATCAAAACAGAGCACTTAAAATTAGTTAAGGGCAGATGTCTCACTGTATGGGTGTTCAGCACACAGTGCAATAAAGTCATCACCCTGTTTGAGGTCCCTGAGAGAATGTCTAACATTAGTAATAGTTTTTCCCATGGAAGTTGTGTAAAGAAGAGGGATTGTAGGACAATGGTGTCCTACAACTTTCCATGGACTTTCAGGTTGATGTTGGCTCCCATGTTTCAGCTTGGTTGCCGTTGAGTTACTCTAGACAGAAGCATAAAAGAATGGCAGATGCCTGAGCTCTGTAAATGGAGGTGCCTATCCAGGATATTTCTTATGATTTTAATGCAGCAAAAATGCATCAATACTCCAGATCTTTCCCTTTTCTGATGCTGTCAATCTGGATGAAAAGAAAATTTAACCTAAAAGGGGCACCCAGGTACTTGGAATTTTCTGCAAATTGCCTTGCTGTTCTGAATTTTCTCAGGCAAAATCAGTTCCAGAATAAGATTTTGGTGGGTTTCCTTTTCATTTCTTAAAGACAGTTAAGAGTCAGCTCATCTTTACAGAGAGAGAGAATATATATGCATGTATGCAAATGTGTGTTCAAATAAAATAAGTTCCTTTTTCAAAAAATATTGTATTTTACTACATTATACACCTGTACTACACTCTGTGACGTCTATGAAGTCTCAAATTATTTTGAAGGCTACAGGTTTTCTAACACTTTTTCTCATATTCAGAGTACAAAGAAAACACAAGAGTTTAGATATTTGTCCATGTGTTTGTTGCATCATACACAAATTTAGAAGATGACCTTTTCTATTTATATAATTGAGCCTTGCACTGAATAGTGACATACATGGTCATAATTACAGTACTTGTTTGGTCATCCTAATTACCTTGCATCCTAATCACCTTGTGCAATCCATATACAAGTATATAGATTAGGAGGGATTAGTGGGAAGATTAAGTCTGTGTAGGCATTTCTCTGTCTTTGTTTCAGTTTCTCAATGTCATCTTCTAGCTCTGAGCTCCAAAGACCTGTTGTTCATTTCAGTGCAAATAAGGTCCTGCAAAAAGTACAGAGTTTAAACAAAAATTACAGTGCTGCACCTGTTTGTGTTTGTGTGAGAGAGGGAGATAGCAGGACAAATTAACACTTCCTGGTGCAGTCAAGGGAAACATATTGGAAGCTAAATCCAAATTATCCCAGGCCATTCCTGGGAGTCGTGGGAAAAGGTGTTCCTCTTCTCTCCCTCCCTCTCTTTCCATGCCCTGGGCTGTCAGAGCAAGACAGAGCCTTTTTGGCCCATTTTGTGCTGGAGCCATTCTCCTTTTGTGAGCTTGGAAGCAAGTGGCATCACGAGGGTGGGCAATGCTCTTTGTGAGCATGCCAGCACTCCCAGCCTCTTCAGTAAATCTCAGAGAGCTGAGGCCCAGGAAGGGAGTGTCTGACCATCACCTGCCCTGCACTGTGCCTCTACCTTCCCAATCCAGGCATTGTTTCCACCATGCACCACAGAGCTGCAACAGAACAGTTTCCATCCATGGCAACAGACACAATGACCAAGGTCCGGGTGGTTTTCTTCATCCTGGAGATTTTTTTTAGATGATTATACATCTCCAGCCCACAGGGCTAACTCTAGTAGAGTTTCTTATTGCATGAGCAGCTGGTTCCTCCGCAGTTCAATTCCCACTTCTCTCTCCCACTCCTTGCATGTGCCAAAATTTGTGGTGGGAATATCAGCCACTTCTGTCTTCCATCAGCTCCCCTGAGACTTTTCCAACATTTGTAGGAGAGTTAAAAGGAATCTTACTCATATCCTAACAGAAGATACCTGTCCCAGGGTGGGTTTAGGCTCACAGAACACCAGGAGGAACATTTATTCTGCTAAGGCCAGCCCCAGGAAAATGCTTGATCTATCATGGCTAGATGGAGACTGAGGAAGTGTGGGGATCTGATGAGAAGGAGGAGGAAAAGGAAGCCAAGTTTAAAAAGTTAAGGGGTTTTCCACTTGATTTTTTTCACACTTTGGCTCCTAACCCAAAGCCTTGTACTGTGGAAGGCAGTATCTGTGGGTAGATGCAGGAATGCCCTTTGAGGAGACATTTCAAGCCATCTCTAGCTCACAGAAAAGCTGCTGTGTTGGTAACCTGGAGTGACTTTTCTCCCTGACAGAAGCTGCAAGGGGAGAAAGCCCCGAGGAGTTTGAACACCACCCTGGCAGAGCTGTTTGGGGTGATCCCTGGGAACGGGGACCCGCTGCAGGAGCGCGGCTCTGACACCTGCAGGCGCTGCGCCGTCGTCGGCAACTCCGGCAACCTCCGGCAGTCGCAGTACGGCCCGGACATCGACTCCCACGACTTTGTGCTCAGGTCAGTGAGAACCACCCCAGCTGCAGCTGCCTTTGTTGTCTAACAGTCACTGCTATTTCAGGTGGGGCAAGTGAGTAAATAAGGTTTCAGGTTCTGTCTAGTGAAACCTGGTACTTAAGTCAAGTCTAAGCTTCAGGGGGATAAACTATGTGTGTTGGAGGTCAGAATCAGAATCATTAGGTTGGAAAAGACCTCCGGGATCATCAAGTCCAACCCAACCCTAACCTCAACTAAACCGTGGCACCAAGTGCCACATCTAGTCTTTTCTTAAACACATCCAGAGATGGTGAATCTACCACCTCCCCAGGTAGACCATTCCAATACTTTATTACCCTTTCTTTAAAAAACATTTTCCTAATATCCAACCTATATTTCCCGTAGTGCAGCTTGAGACTGTGTCCTCTCGTTCTGTTATTTGTTGCCTGAAGAAAGCAATTCAGCCCCACCTGACCACAGCCACCTTTCAGGAAGCTGTAGAGAGTGATAAGAGACTCACCTCTGAGTCTCCTTTTCTCCAGGCTAAACAGCCCCAGCTCCCTCAGTCGTTCCTCACAGGGTTTGTGTTCCAAGCCCCTCTCCAGCCTCGTTGCCTCCTTTGGATGCGCTCGAGCGTCTCAAGGTCCTTCCTAAGCTGAGGGGCCAGAGCTGCACACAGCACTCAGGATGTGGCCCCACCAGTGCTGAATATAGGGGAAGAATGAGCTCCCTGCTCCTGCTGGCCACACTATGCCTGATCCAGGCCAGGATGCCATTGGCCTTCTTGGCCACCAAGGGCACACTGCTGGCTCATGTTCAGTCGGTTATCGACCAGAACCCCCAGGTCCCTTATGTGACCTCATATTTTAGCTTGGACAAAAAATCATTAGTATGTATTGATACTGTAGTTTGTTCTGCACAATCCATATTTGTCTGTGTTAAAAAATAAGGAGAAAAAAGATTTGCAGTTATGAGTAGAAGTTATTTCTGCAGCCAGTGCTCACAAGTGATCTTTTAGACATTTAACTGACTGTATTAGATTTGACTTTCTTTCACTAGTTCATTCTTAAGCAGTGGTAGGGTGGAGAAGCCAAAGACACTTTTCAATGGACAGGAGTCACCTGTTTGGCTGCAGGTAATTTGTAAAGGATGGCACTGCCTCTCTCTTTCAAGGCAACAAGGTTGGCTGCTTTGCTCCACTGAAAGGCAAGAAGGAACTAGGTAAGCAGATCTTATCACCCAGAGGGCAGCCAAAATATTTGGATAAGTTCATCTTCAACATGTCATCTGCCTTTCACACCACAGCTGCCAGCACGGTACAATTTGGGAAGCAATGAAGGGCAGGAAGGGAGGGATTGCTCTTGAAATGCCACATGTGGGATTATTCTCTCAGAAGCAACAAAAGCCTTAGTAGGAAGCTGTGCACTGAAGTCAAGAATAAATTAACAGAAGATCAACGCTGTTTGAACTGTTAAGCCACCTTGGCTTCTGATGTGGCTTGAACACAGCATAGTCTCCAGGTGACATCTAAATCTTCACAAGTCATATCAGGACTTCCCTCAGTTGCATGTCTTGCTCCCTGCCAAAAGTACCTTCCCAAAGACAGAGGCATCAGCGTGGCTTTCAGATCCATGAAGGGAAAGGGAGAGTGCTCAACATTATTCCTACAGGTTGTAAATGTGGGGCAGCTGCAAATGTGGGAAGCTATGGTGCATTTATACTTAACTCTGTGTTCTTCCATATGGAGACAGCCCCATTCCTGTGTGGACTTTCTTTTATTTCCTGTCCTATGTTTCCTGACTCATGCAGAATAGACTTTGCTAGACTTAAAAGCTGGGAGTAATAACTAAAGAGTAACACAGCCAGGTGCATGATTCTGCTCCAAGGCCTTGCCCAGCCCATATCCAGCCACCCCTGGCAAGGGCAAAACTCTCAGTCACTTAGTGAACCTTCCAGTCTCAGATTTGTATTTCAGCAGTCTTAAGCCAGACCTGAAAGGATAGGACAAGGTTTTAGGATTCACCGTGGGAATTTGTACAGAGAAGGTGGCCCCTCTGTGCATCAAACACAAAATCTCTGGTGACCTGAAATTCACTTCCACATGCTCTGGCAATACAGCCGAGTGCAGGGGAGAGCCAGGGATTTTGAGGGGGAACCTTTCCTTCCAAACAGAGTGTTCGAGCCCACTTTTTATCCTTTTGATTCGGGAGGGCTCATGTAAGGACAGGTAGACTCCAATCCTCTTGGAGGGCACGTAGCAAAGTTTATTGAAAGACAGATTCTTTTATGCAGTGTTTTGGTACAATGAGTAGGATTGGTCATTTAGAGCCTACACCTCTTTGTAAACCTCTTTACCAGTAAACAAGTTGGAAAACACCAGGTGTCAGGAGGAGGCTATCTACAGGGATTGTTTACAGGGATTGTTTTGGGTTCCTCCTTACAATTTCCCAGGGCAGAATGAGATTGTTATGTGCTTAGCTTTCTCAGAGGCCCCAAGCTAGTGCCTGGAGCCTAAAAATCTCTTTTCTGACTACTGTCAGTTCCTACAACTTTTATTTGTATAACTACCTACTTTCATGAGAGAAGGAAGTTCCTGCTTGGTCCTTCCTGCTGAGGCTGGGTGTGACTGCTGCCTTCTGCCATTGGCACCAACCATGGGTGGTAGGAAAGGTACACAGACCCAAGGGCAGATTGTAAGATGACCAACATGTCACCCATGTCTTTGTCTTGATGGAAAGAAACACTCATCTTATACCTTTGACTGACTAATCTCAAGGTAAAACACAGGAAGTTCCATGCTTTTTCCAGTATTTCTGCACGGGGAGGCCAGTAGCAGGGAATTCAATAAAAAATCCACGAGGCTGGCAGGATATTCTAACTACACTAATAACTCCCTTGAAGGGAGTTAGAAGAAACTTAAGTAATTCACCTGGGGGAGAACTGCAATAACACAGCCTGGCATAGACTTGATAAACAGATTTTACCTCTCCTGTTATCATTAACCAGGGCAGCGTGTCATCTGGCAATGTGTGATGTTCCTCATTACCTTGTCAGCTACATCCTTCCTTGTCCTCCCTGTGCTTCTGCCAGGAGCTGAGCTAATGTTATTACAGAAAAAAAAACCAAAAAACAACATTTTGCTCAGAGACAACCGAGGGGTTTCTCCATGGTTTTTCACAGCACCATGGATTCATGCAAGTTGCTTCAGGGATCTCTAATGTGCACTCTGCTGCACCACAGAAATATGCAAATCTCTGCCACTGAGGATCTCAAGCATCAGGGAGAGAATTGCAGATGTGTTCCCAGATTGGATTTCAGAAGTGAACACAGGCACAGAGGCATTTCTTCAGTCCTGAGTTCAGAAATCCCCTCTGCTCCCTGTATGGCCCACTCATTTAAGAGTTGGACTCGATGATCCTTGTGGATCCCTTCCAGCTCAGAATATCCTCAGATTCTGTCAGTCTGTGATACATCCAACATAAGGCAGGGTAGCCCTGTTTAGCCAACACATCTTCACTGAGCTCTAGGGGCCCTGGGCAGATCTCCATGCACTGACCCCAGGGTTACCTAAGGCACCCCATGTGCGTGCAGGCACCCTGAGTATCTGTGGACATTGGAGTACATACTACAAAGTAAGGTTTGAGTAAGTGAAGAGTGAGCAGCTGGTCCTGTATTTGTCACTGTCTTTGTGTCTATTTGGCACTGACCTTGGTGCCTTTTTGTGGGAGAACCATTAGGAATATTTGCTGCTTCTTGTCACACATAACATGGTTTATTACCTTGACCCTAGGCTTTGAAATACACCTGTATGGATAAGGGGGAAATGGAACTGCAAGAAGTCAAGCTGTACTTCAGGGCAATGTTTTCCCCACCAGCTGGAGGGTGCAGCTTTAGGATGAAGTGAGGTGTGTCCTCATGGAGTCACCACTCTTTTCCTGACTCTAAAAGGAACACAGGGATGTGCTCAGAGATACACCTGCTTGGTAGGAACTCCTGTTCAGTCCAAGGAATTCCACACTAAAGCTGAGCTTTCATTTATTGTTCAATCACATGGGTGATACCCTATCAGGGCTGTCTGAAGACTGCATATAGCATTCCCTGGTGCCATGGAAAAATGTTCCTGCACCTCAAGCAAATAACTTGGTGAAAATTCCCATGTACTTGTACATACCTAATTCCTCTTCTGTCTCAATTCTTATTTTCGGGCTGCAGAATGAACCGTGCCCCCACTGCTGGCTATGAATCAGATGTTGGGAGCAAGACCACTCACCACTTTGTTTATCCTGAGAGCTACAAAGAGCTGGCAGCAAATGTGAGCATGATCCTGATCCCCTTCAAAACCCTGGACCTGCGCTGGGTTGTCACCGCACTCACCACAGGCACCATCAACTTGTGAGTAAGGGCAGGCTCAAGGGGTGGGAGCCCCATACTTGATGTTGCTGTAAGAGATGATAGCTTACATGGTGAAAATCCCTGCTTCTGATAAGGCCTAGGGATGCTTTACAGGCCCTCTCGAGTCAGAGTTCAGCCCTAAATACTTTATTTCTAGGAAAAGCTTAATGTTATGATGCAGTTGTAGAGGAAAAGTTCCGGATCCAGTCCCTTACATCCCCAGCAGTCTCAGAGAAATAAAGGTTGTCTCCTGCTAGATACATTTATGGCAGCACCAGAATTAGAAATATGATCAAAATGCGTGTTTTCTCTGGAAGGCTGCTAGCAGATTCTCTTCCTTCCTGTAAGCTGGCTTTTCCTAATCCAGAGAATGAAATATGTAACATTTGTAC
>VZUA01067813.1:0-12527 GCA_013401035.1 Horornis vulcanius
TATAAAGATTGAAGAAGGGGGTCACTCACTTGTCTCCCTGTTCTCTTTTAGGCTGGAGCAACAACCCCAAATCAGCTAGGAAGGGACATTTTCCCATGGAGCTCCTGGTGCTGTGGAGAGCAGGAATAACTGGGTATTTCATGGACAACTCCTTCCCTTCCTGCTGCCTCCTGGGGTGTGCTGGACCAGGGTGTCACAGCCACCACATCCCACACTGCCAGCCCTGCAGACACTCCCACTGCTCCCAGGACTGTTCCAAGGTTAAATCCTCCTTGACATAAATTTCCTTCCACTGCAAACATTTCCTTGAATTAATAGTTTCTCAACAATAGATAATCAAAACACTCGCCTGTATTTTATTGTTAAATAAAGCAGGTGAGGGTCAAAAGCAGATAGAAAACAGACTGATTAATGAAAGAGGGTGCTGGGGAGTTTTTTTGACTTTCAACAGATGGAAAAACAATTAATTTTTGGTCTGATTCTGTTGTTTTGATTTATTCTTCATGGGAATCCTTAGAAAGGCTTCCAGCAAGTTGTGGCCCCAGTCAAAAGTGCAGCTGGGCAGGAGGCCACAGCCAGCACAGTGCAGGAGGGCCAGCAGGGCTCTCTGGGGAGGAGGAGAGAGGCTGGGATGTGTCAGACAGTTGAAGCTAAGCAGGAACCTTCATTTGTTTCAAATACTTTCTCTGAGCAAGCCAGAGTATTGTGGGCAGGGACACAATTAAAAGGAATCTCTCTCTCTCTTTTCAAATCCTAAGGACTTTTACCTCTATCTGCCCAAATGTCAGCTGGAGAGTTTTGTCTCAGCCACATGGCAGATGTCCACAGCAGAGTGTGGCCCATCCTTGGCTGGATACTGGGAGCTGGCAGCCTGCACTTGAAGTGATACACATGCTTAGGGTGGGTTGAGGTGCCCAGAATTTCACTTAGAAACCCCAAATGCACATTTTTCGCCTGCCCAGGGAATAAGCCTCCTGAATATTTCTGAGCACAGGTGCTTTTAAACTGGAAATATTTTTTTCCAGGTAGCCCCAGCCACCCAGCAGAGAGGGAGCAAGAGGAAACAGAGAAGGGGCTGCCTTGGCTTCTCCAAAAATCGTCTGGCATTAATTTCTGCCTTTCTTCAGAGGAAAGACAAGCCCTGATTTTACTCTGCCTGAACTCACTGACCTTCACTGAGCTGGCCTTGCCCATGACCCTGAGCCAGAGGAATCTCTGGGCTCTCCCACGTGATATTTGTGCCCATAAACACCTGGATTAAGTGACCTGTGTCAAACACAAAGCAACCATGGTTTGCTCAGCACTGACCCGTGGCCATGTCCTGCACCCTTCTAAAGGAGGAGGGAGCATTCAACAGGCAAAACCACCCGTGGATGATCTGGCAAGGCTTTGCAGTGCCAAACCTGGATGGCCAGGGATGGAACACCCTGGAATGTGCAGGTGAAGAAGCAGCATCTGCTCCAGCTCCCAATGGCCTGTGACAGGAGCTGGGCTCCTGCCCCCGAGGCAGGGCCAGTGCTGTTTTTCTTTCCCAAAGAGCACACTGCTGGCTGGTGAGCTGTCACAGATTTGCAGTACCAGGAATTAGGGGCGTTTTTTGGTGTGAACACAATGTTATCTCATTATGTGTGCTCTCAGGGCACCACAGCATGAGGGAAGCAATGGAAACATCTCTGCCCTCAGGGCAAGGCGATTTTCTAACTGGGACAAGAAGAGTTGTTCTGGGCCCAAGCCAGGCACAAGGGATTGCTGGCCAAGGGAAGCTTTAGTCCTCTAAAGTCTCTCCAAAATCCCACTGGCAAAGCTGGGTTACACCATGGAGAAGGTGGATCTGCACATGGATTCCTCATTTTCAGATGAGCTGCACAAAGCACAGGCAATGGGCACTGGGGCTTGGCACATCCCTCACTTTTCACTCTGCCTCAGTCAGAAAGCAGTGAAGCTTCAGCCTGGCTGACCCCAGGTACCTTCCTAAGAACCAGGGAGATTTCTTGAACCTTTGCAATCCTTTGTAAGGCACAGGGTTAGTAACTAGACCTGAAACCTGGGGATTCCAGCAGAGCACAGCTCAAAGCAGAAACAAAACCTTCAGCCTGTCCACTGGGAGACTCCCACCAAGACCTAAGGCTGCCCTGTGGAAACTTAATAACTAAAATCCTGTCCATGTTAAAGCCACAATGCAGATAAATTACTTGTGATGCTTTAAAAAAAAGAAAATATTTTATCCTTTTAAATTAAAATGCAGGGATATATCTTTCCCTATCAGTGAAAAGCATCCCACTGTCTATTTTAGCTGGCAGACCTGCTGCCAGAAAGGAAATGAGAATATTATCCCTAATGAGTCTTCTCATAATGGTAATCTTCCAAAAGAGGTACCAATTCTAGATTTGTGTCAACAGTCCCACATCTGCAAGACTTGGAATAAACCTTCCAAGCCTGTTACAGTATGCAGGCTCACTCCTCCACAGTCAGTGTGGAAATGTCTCGTCAGAGCAGCAATTCCTGCTTTAATGCTGATACAGATCCTTCCCTTGTGTGTACAATCACAGCTAAGTCCATGCTGTGCCTCTGCTCTCCTCTAAAGCTCCCAGTCTAACCCACATTTCTCTTCCCCCCATCTTTGCCACATTCAGGCTGCCCCCAGGGATGGCATCCTGCCTCATTTCAGGGAGGCCCCTCATTTTAAATCATTTGAGCACTTGTCTGCCAAAGCCATTTGAGGGAATTAAATCAACATCTCCAGAGGTCTCTCTGGCCTCTGTGGGAAGGACAAACCCAAGTGTTCCCCCTCATCTGCAAGAGAGCCAAAGCATCCACCTGCCTCCTTCTGGATCTTGGCAGAATACAGCCCTGATCAAACATCCCTCTGGCTTTCAGGCTTTGAAGAATCAAGATTGATCTCTTTTTAAGCCTGGTGACAGGAATGGCTGAGATGTGTCAAAAGTCTTTGATCCTTGCAGCATGTGGCAGGTGAGGTGATGTGCTGGTTTTGGCTGGGCTAGAGTTAATTTTCATCACAGTGGCTGGTGTGGGGCACCATTGGGCTTATTTGCCAGATGAAGCTAAACCACAAAAAGCAAAAAAATCAAGAATAAAAGTCTGCAAACTACTTCCACTGTTTTCAATTCGTGTTTGGTAAGACTTTTGTAAAACCATCCCTGTGCCTGGCCTTTGCACAAAAAGGCTGTGTTTAGCTGAATGCTTCACTGGTTCAGCTGGTCTGGGTTTGAGCCTGTTCTCCATTTCTAAAGTGTGTATGTGTGTGTGGGGAGGGTTAAAATATTAAGAAATTATTGGGGGATACAGGGAAATTTGGAGGTCCTATATAACCCCATGTGGAGAAGGATGTCTGAAATATGGCAAGACTGTAATGATAAAGGTGTGCAGCTGAAGAGGGCAGGATTTTAACAGGCACTGAAGTAGAAATCCGAGCCTTGGGATACACACTGAGCATCCATTCCATTGTTTATCCCAGTGTGCAAAGACCCTGGCAATCTAATCCATATTAACCCCTTGCTCTGCCTTGGTTTCCCAGGGGTTTGTCTCCAGGTCTTCACTCAGAAAATGTTGAGCCAGCCTCAGACCAAAGGGGGAAAGCAGCTTTCCTATGGGAATCTCTGCTTTAAACTTCCAAGGAAAGACAGATTCAAGAAAAAAAGTGGAAGCCCAGAGCCAGGTTCTCCACAGGGATGGGAATCACAGACCAAGGGGCTGCACATTGGCCCAAGGGTTCCAGATCCACCCTTGCCAACTTTGCTCTGGCATACCTGGCTGTGCACGTCTGGAAAACGCTCCCAGGCACTGGTGGGATTCTTGGGGCTGTCCCTTGCAGGGCCAGGGGTTGGGCTGTGATGATTCTTGTGGGTCCCTTCCAGCTCAGAGTAGTCTGTGATCAATGCAGCAGTGAAGTTCTTGTACTTCATCAGGAGCCTGCAAAATGAGTGAGACAAAGCTGAAGGGTTTTAGGGATTCACAGATGTGTCAGACAAGCCAAGGCCAAGTCTCAAGCAAACCTGAGCCAATGCCTGTCACTTGGAAAGTTGAGGGTAACCTTAGACTCTGATGGAGCTTAACACCATCCAGTGAGTACAATAATTAAATACAAATTCACCAGGATGCCTTGAGACCCTTCCAGGACCAGAGACTGTGCCCCAGCCCATTTCTAAGTCAAGACTTGTTTCTCTGCTGTAGGAAACAATGCTGCAATATGAACAAAAATGCAATAAAGTTCAATGCCAGACCTGATAAGTGGAGAAGAGCAATTTATTTTTAAACAAAATGAAAATCACTCCCCCTTGTACTGCCACAGTCACACAACCAACCCTAAGCACTAAGGAGTTTGTATCCACCTGATCTGGCCACGATTCCTCATGCTGGCACAGAGGACCAGGAGCACTGGCTGCCCAGTCCTCACCAAGCCTCCTGGGTGACACTGTCCAGGTTCAGGAGCACTGGCTGCCCAGTCCTCACCAAGCCTCCTGGGTGACACTGTCCAGGTTCAGAGATGGTGTTTTTCACTCAGCAGGTGCTGATGAGTCTCCCCATCCTGCCACACCTCCCCGTGAGTCATCAGGATTTTGTCTCCTGAGCCCTTTGTCTCCTGATCTGGGTGTTGTGAGGAGCTGTCCCTAGCTGTGCTTCTCAAAGAGCTGCCAGTCCAGGTGCCACCAACAGCTGCCATCCCTCCTGTCCCCCCCTCTCCCTCTGCCAGTTCTCCTTTGGGAGTTTTGCATACCAGTATTCCCATTTATTCTCCTTTCATACCAATCCTCACTCTTCTGTCACAACTTCCTCTACCACCCCATGGGCTCTACATGAGTCTGTGCTTGTGCACACCTCTCATCTGAGCTCCAGGATGCTACCAGCAGGGAGAGCCTGGCACTCACTCAATCCACAAGGAAGGTTTCAGGGCACTCAGTGAGGAGCAAAGTCATCCAGCAGGTCTTCTGAACTCAATTCTTCCCAAGCACCAGGTGGGTGCTTTGGATAAGATTTTCCCACTCAGATGTAGATAAACTATCTCCTGCTGAGCTCCCTGGCCCAGGGACAGAGCCCACTCTGGTAGCAGTACCTCCCTTCCTGGTGGAGATGGCTAGGAGTGGGTTAGCTGGAGTGTGTCCATGGAGCAGCTGCTCCTTTCCACTGCCTGCCCAGGGAGAACAGGACAGCAAGCTCAGACTGAGATGTCTACCCCAGGCCTTCAGAGTCAGGAGAGCTGGATCCTATCCTTGCAGCCCAGAGGAGAGTAATTAATAGGGGTAGGAAATGTATGGATGATGGGGTTTGCCATTCACAGCCTGCTCCCAAATCCTTTCTTACCTGTTCATTGCATGCAAGTTTGAGCTTCCCCACCCTTCCTACAAACTTCCTAAAAGCATGAGCAAGCTGAAAGCAGGATTATTCCTCTGCAGACTGCTCCCTGCATTTTCATCTCCAAGCATCCCTCTCCTGCTGGGATGCTGGCAATGCCCTTGAGCTGACCTGCAGCCCCCCTCTAGAGCAGCAGAGTTTGGGTCTTTTGATCTTTCACCCTATTGATCTGAGTTGGCTCAAGGGTGGTCAGGAAGTGCTTTGCATTCTGGAGTGCACTGAGGCTTGGGAACAAAATGTTCTGTGAGCTGTGCTGGGCAGGACAGGCTTTCAAGTTGCTGCTCATGACAGGAGGGGACTGGATGGGGTGGAGCAGGCAGTCCCTTCCCCACTGACATCCCCAAGTGCATCAGTAGGGCATGTCAGCAGCTCAGCAGCCTCCACATTACCTGTTCCACTGCTGTGCAGCCTTCTGGCTTTTGCCTGGGGCTTTGATTCTTTAAAAAGCAAAGGGAAACTCACATAACTGGTGGGGGAGTTCTGTTGCCAAGCCAGATCCAACTGCAAGAAAAACAAATGTGCAGGCAGGGCCCAAGGGGAGCCCCGGACACCAGCCAGCCTGTTGGTGGCAGCTGGAAAATTTGTGGGCTCTGAAGTGTTGCAGAAGACCTTGATAACCCCATACATCTCTGATGCATGTGAGTGCATTGGTTAACTCAGTAACAGGTGTCCAAATGTCCCAGCTTGCTGGAAATAGGCTTTGTCACCCTCCCTCTCCTTGTAAAATCCTATTCTCGGCATGCTGGCAATAAATAACCCCCTTGTCATGCACCGTGGGCACACCAAGGGCTCAAACAGGGCCATCCTTTGGGAGGGAGGGTTATTTTCAGCTGTGATTTTAGCTGGAAAGGGGAAGCTCTAGGTATAGTTGTGGCATTTTGCAAGGCTCAGCTGAATTGTTGGTGGCTGCTGGTCCCCACAGTGCTCCCAGCGTGGTGTCACCGTGTCCATCCAGCCAAGGGTAAAGTGACAGCTTGGTTAATGTCAGCAGTCTGGCCCTTGGTTGGAAATAGATGATCTTTAAGGTGTTTTTCAACCCAAACCACTCTGTGAGTCCATGATTCTGTTGCTCTGGCATTCCCACTGCACGTGTACAGCACAGAGATCAGCACCTGCCTCTGCACACAGTGTCTGTTCCCTGCCTGCCATCCCAGCCCAGAGCTGACTCGTTTGGAAAGCACTGCTGCCAGATTCACCTGGCTGAGCAGCTGCCCCAGGGGGGCAACGTCAGGAATTAATCCCAGAGGTGAGCAGGAGCACAGCTGGGAGCTGGCTGCAGAAGGGAGGTGACCCAGAGTGAGAGCTGGAGTCACTTTGGGCATAGGGGGGCTTGATATTTCTGAGCCTGAGAATTGCTAGCTCTTCCCAAGTGAAACTTTGCAACAGTTTTCCTTGTTCCAAAACAATGTTGTGTAAACAATATTCCTTTCCCATAACAACCTCTCCTTGGTGTTGTTTGCTATTTCTGTTACTTAATGGACAGAGGTGTCAATCCTATGGACCAATAATGTGCCTTTTTAGCACAGCATGTTATAAAAAGGCTGAATGAATTGTAAATAAAGCCTTCTGATTCTCTTCTGCCTTCTGACTGGAGTCAAGCATCTTTATTTCGTGTCCAGCTGCCACAGGGCAGTGCCAGGGACTGCTGGATGGGCCAAAAGGCAGTGGCCTTCCTTTAGGGGGAAGGCATCTCAGGAGGGAGATGGATTCAAAGGGAACCCAGTAAAGAAACCTCTGAGTTTCTCTGGAGCAGGGAAAGTTGATGCTTTGCTGTGGAGCATGTAACTCATAAGTAGAACAAAACCCAAACAACAACAACAAAAAGTGGCTGTTGTTCCCTCTCTTCCTGTCCTGTGTGCAGGAGCCCAGCTAATGCCCTGGAGATGCCCCAGGGAGTGCCACTGTGCCCCCAGCCCAAAGCCAGGCCCTGGGCCCTCCCTTTGGGGTGGGCAGGGGGGTTTCCACCTATGCACAATTTCATCTCCTCCCTTGAGGCCTCTTCTCCACCACCTCATGCTGGGGGACACTCTGGGGCTTTCCCAAGGAGTCTTTGGCTTTCTAGCTCCAGGGACTTTCCCCAGGAGATTTTTCTCCACAGCAGGACATGTCTGAATTTTGTCCATCCTCTGTGAGCAGATGCTGCCAAAGAGTTCTAACAAGAGTAACAACACCCACGCCCTTTCCCAGGGCACCCACCCACCAGGCCCAAAATACCACAAAAGCCTCCTCCAGGCACAGATCCTGGCACACAGCCCTCATGCCTTGAGTGTTCCCAGCTGATGTCAGTGCCAGTGTCCTGTGGTTGCTTATCACAGAATCCCAGGATGGTTTGGAAGGGAACTTAAAGAACATCTCATTCAAACCCCCTTCCACTACCCTAGATTGCTCCAATCTGGCCTTGAGCACTTCCAGCAGCCACAGCTTCTCTGGGCAACCTGTGCCAGGGCCTCACCACCCTCACAGGGAAGAATTTCTTCTTAATATCTGATCTAAACCTGCTCTCTTTCAGTTTGAAGCCGCTGCCCTGTGTCCTCGCTCTTGCAAATGTTCCTTCCTCATGTACCTCCTCTTCTGCCGCTCCTCTGTATTCTTAAATCTTGTCACGATTAAACTTTGGTCCCCACTCTCAAGGGGCTCAGTAATTCCCTCTCCCTGCCCCAACCCTGCCTGTGCAGGGCTCATCAGTCACCTGAGCTCATGTAATGTGTCTGCCCAGAGCCCCCCCAAGCAGCTTCTGCACCCAGAGCAGCCAGCCCTTAAAGCAGTCCCATGGTCTACAGAGGAGTTTTCTGCCAGGTTTCTGTATGACTACAGTGCACTTTTTAACATAAAGAATTATACCAAATTGTCATGCTTATCTTATAACAAGAAGTAGTAACAGTTTAACTGTATCCTACCCACCTCTTTACCCCTCTGCTATGTCCAGACTTCCATCTTCTCCTTTAAGGTTTATCAGAGAAGTGAACTTACCAGACAAGAGGTTAAAACAGATTTTTTGCTGCTGTTGCATGGTCTCCCAACCCTGCTCCCATTCTCTGTCAGACACATGAGTGCTGACAGCACCTGTGAACCCATGGGAGGGCTGCAGCACAGGCATCAAGCAGGAAAATGTTGGCAGAAAGTCTGGGAAATGTGGGTGCTGCCACTGTCCTCCCTTGCAGACCAAGCCACAGCAGTGGAAGGGGGAAATGTCAAACCTACCATAACAACCACAGTCAAGGCTCATCTCTCAGAGTGCTCACTGACTTGTAGATTGCCTTCAGAGCTCAAAATCTCCTCTGATTTTTCCAGCTGTGCTTGTGGATATAATGAAAAATGTTTCCTCTGTCTACAGCCCTTTGACCTGGCTGTGTCCTGAGACTTTGCAGCTGCAGCAAAATACACCAGAGACCTCGGGGTCTGGTTCTGTTCCAAGGTGAGGAGAGCATTTCACCTCAAAGGCCTGAGAAACCTGAGTTCATATCTGATTTATTGGGGGACTTTATTCTGTGGTGCAGAACCCCTCTGTGACCCAGGTGCTGTGCTGGTCACAGGGAGAGGAGGTTTTTTTGGCACAGTGAATGCTCACCTCAGTGATTCCTTCCTGTAACCCCTGCTGCAAACCCCTCCTGCAAGGGCTGGCAATAAGAAGTCTGAGCAAATGAAATCACAAGTGCTGTGGGTATGAGTTTTTCCTTCCATTTATGCTGTCTTATTCCAAAACACGCTGGAAAAATTCTGTCAGACTCTTCTGTCTTATTTTAATTACTTATTTTTTTGGTTGGTTGTTTTTCTTTTCTTTTTTTCTTCTTTTTTTTGGGGGGGGGTGAGGGGATGGACTTTTAATCTCTTGGTTTAATTAATGCATTTTCAGCTGCTTGGTTAATGACCCAAACATGGAAGTCACACAGTGAGGCACCCTCCTGCAATTTGCCAGGCACAAATGTGAATGAGAAGCTCAAATGTCAGTTCAGTCCCCCTCAGTGGCTGACTGAGCATCAGTTGGTGGGAGGGAGAGCAGGACAGTCAGGCTGCACCACAGCTGAAGCTTCTGCACTCCACTGGAGAGTATTTACAAGCGTTTCAGGTACGACAGTGGCTCCTGCACTTCATCTTATTGAAGGAGAAAAATACATATATAGCCTCTAACCTGTGTTTTGTTTTGGCTTTTTAAAATTTTGTGTTACTGAAGCATAAAGGAGTTGACCTGTAGTTTAGCTGGAGACTTTATCTCTGACTTATCTGCCAGGCCCCCAGGAGAGGTGGAGTGTGGCTGGGCTGCTTTTTTCCAAGGGAGATGGAAATATTGTTATAGCCAACTTCTCCAGCTCACCCATTGATATTATTTCTTGTTTGAGCCTTCCATGCATCCCAGTCTATGCCTCTCTTACTCTGTGCTGCCTTTTTTATGAGGCTGAAATGGTAGGGAGATAAAATGATAGGGCATTAGTAGTGCCTGGAAGAGAAAAGCCAGCCTGGCAGGCTTGCAAGTCAGCTCTGGTGTGTGCTGCTAGAGAAACTACAGCCCAGCAAAAAAATTGTCAACGACTGCTTCCCTCTACAAAATCCTTTCCCAGACTCTGCTGAACCTCCCTGCCACTGCTAATTAAGTTCATCTTATTCCATTTTCCCTGTGCTGATGTGACAGGGTGTTTGTTTTGCACTAAATTCAGGTGAAACTTTGAGCTGAGAGGTTGAAAATCAATGAGAAGCAGAAATCATCTCGAGGGAAGGCAAATTGCTACAGGGGTTGAATGAGCCTGTTGGGCATCCTGGTTTCAGTCCCGTGGACAGGGTCATAGATCCTGGTGTCATGAACCTCACAGGGGAAATAATGACATATCCAGAGACTGACACAAAGCTATGTATAGCTTTTCTTACCCCTATGGCCTGCTGAAGCACATAAATAAGCCAGGCTTTTTGCATTACTGTTTTGTGGAGGGTTTGGAAGTAGTTCATAAATTATTGGAGAAGAAAGGTCAGGCTCTTAAAGAATGCTTTGGAAAATCAGCATCCTTGGGAGGGATTTGACACGCTTTGTTTACAGTGTGAGAGTTCAACATGCAAATCCTCCATAAAGCCCAAGGAGCCTTCCAGCAAAACCAGCGGAGACAAGGCTAGACATTCCAAATAGTTCCCTTTAAGTAAAAACAAACAACAATAACAACAAAAACATAGCAGGAAATTAAACCCCAGACCTCTCTTAGTCAGCACTGAGAACTATGAAGCAGACTTACAAAGGCCTTTACGGCTCAGCTCTGAAATTATCTTAACATCAACATCATCAGAGCCAAATGTTGCTCTATGGAAGGCTCAGCTGAGTGTCCTGGGCTCATGCAAGGGATAAAGGGGGGATAAAAGGGATCTCTTGGACCCTCAGTGGCCTGCAAAACACTTTGGGGGGTCCTATTCCCCTGGGCTCCCCCTTGTTTCCACTTTGGTGACTCAGTGGCAGGGTGATCCTGCATGTCCCATCCTCCAGCATGGCTCAGCAGGGAGGAAAAGGGCATCAGAGGTGGGAGCCAGGCTTTGGCTCCAAGATTCCCCCAGCAGATGGAAAGAGAGGGAAACAAAAAGTTGTTGAAATAAGCAGTGTGGAAGGCAGACAGCAATGCATTAAATCCTGCAGTGAGGGACTGACATCAGCCTGAGTGGGTGGGAAATGGAGACAATGCAGACAATGGTGCTGCTCTGCTCCCTCTGAGCACCTTGTCAAAGAAAAGAGAGAAAATAAAAACTGAAATAATTATGGTTGGTGGTCGGGGAGAGCGGGAAAAAAATAAATAAAAAGAAAGAAGAAAGGAAGCCCCAACATTCTCTGGAGGAACGTACAGGAGATGCTGGGCAAGTAGCGAGTGTGACCTTTCCATGGAGCGTTCCCTTCCGAGCCGGAGGATGCTCGGTGCCACCGGCGAGGGGCTGCTGCCACCTCCCGGGAGCGCAGCGGATCCTGCCGGGCAGGCAGGGCAGGGAAGCATCGCCAAAGGACCAGGTTCTCTGCAATAACGCAGGAATACTTGGATGAGTCTGTAAAAATCCTCGGGTGCAGCATCTCTGAGCACAGCCCTTAAGGCGCCGAGGAAATGAAACCGTTTGTGTGCGAATGCTGTGTTGGGTACTACAGGTTTTTGTGTAAACTGAAATACATCAGTGTGCAGACCTTCACAGATAGCCTGGAGGCAGGGCAGACTCTGGATTAAGCAATGCTCCTTTCCCCCTCATCGGAGGGTAATGTCAGGATCGACCAGCTATGAAATTTTAACACCACCAGAATTTTTTCTATTTCAAATCATAGAAATTCCCTTTCTCCTGCCTGCCAGCTGAGCTGCTCTTTCCCCTGGGGTACACCAGCCAGGCAATGGCACACTGTCCATGAGCCCCTCGTGTGTGAATCTATCCCACCTCTGTAGGGTCACAGAGTGACCCTCAGCCATCCCAAAACAGCTCCAGAGAGACATCACAGCCCACTCTGGAAGCAATGAGTGCTTCAAGGAGGCTCCAGGGCTTTGTGGATCAGCCTCTGCCTGTACCCTGGGGCAGCTGGGTCTCACCCTCCCCAAGCAGACAGATAGTTTTCTCTCTCAGAGGAGTCCAGGGCCCTCAAGCTAGAGGTAGATCTAGTGGTGGATCCCTGCAAGTCAGCTGGAGGATGAACTTTGAGGCGAGAGGAGTCTCCTGAGCTTTGCTCGACTTGCGTCACTCCATCATCTTGCCTCAGCCTCTCTGAAATGAGATTTCATTTTTATTCCACTTGTGCTGCTCTCTCAGAAATGCCACAAACATCTGGGCCAGTCCCAAGCTCACATTTGTCATTAGAAGGGACATTTAATTGCAAGTGAAGCACCAGCCACGTAAGCAGGCTCCAGCCCTGTTCTGTGGGTTCTGGATGGACCCTGACTGAGTTTCCCCTGGGAAAAGCCCCACAGCCAGACCAGGAGCTGGGAAATGAGGGACACAGCAGGCACCTGCTCTCCTCATGTGAGCTGGTGGCTTTCCAAGCCTGAAAGAGCTGACAGGAGTCACACCAGAGGGATAAAGTCCAAGCTGGGGGGGTGCAGAGCCCAGGTCATCAAAGTCTCCTCTGGCTGCATCTCCCAAATTTATGTGCCCAACACTGCAGCAATAAACTGCAGAGATGTGCTCAATGTTCTTTTGAGAGAATACTGGGGGGGGGGGGG
>VZUA01067820.1:0-17621 GCA_013401035.1 Horornis vulcanius
AAACCATTTTTTTTTCTCCATGGAAATTATTGCTTTGTACAAGTGGGTTCCTTTTTCCTATACTTAGGGCCTTCATGCATTTTTTTTTTCATACCTGAAATATCAGCTTTAAAATTACATTTTATATCTTAAAATAAGCAACCTGTTCTTCAAAATACATCAGTCCTGAGGAACTTTTGTTGAAGCTGAGGGATGTATTTCCAAAAATCAGGTTGTTTATTAGACAATGAAGCTAATAAAGGCTGTCTTTTTATGAATTTTGTTACACAGTCTCACACTTCCTGCCAAAATAATCACAGTTAATCCTTATCCCTCTCCCCCACCTAAATCTCTGCCCATACCTAGAAAAAGGCTTTTTCTGGGTTTTTTTTTTCTGAACAGCAAATGCATGCACGTATCAGTGAGATCTGGATGCCAAATGGCACATACACAGCATTGTCACCTGTGCTTCACACTGCCTGTGGCACCGCTTTGGGGACATCTCTTGTCCAGGCAGCCACAGACCGTCCTGAGGCATGTAGGAGCATCATTCCTTTGAGAGATCCCCTGCACTTCTGCCAGGTTAGACTGAACCTGGATGGTGAGTTAAAGGGGAGATGAAGTCAAACTGGTCAGTAGAAACTTTTCTTCCCTTTGGAAACAGGTTAAAAAACCTGGCACTAGATGTAAGCTGGGCTCAGCTGCTGGCTTGCCAGAGCACAAAGAAACACCAGAGTCAGATGCGACCCATCAGTATGACAGGAGACATCACCCAGTCCCCTTGGTAACCCCAGGAAGGCTACAGGCTGGCTTTTGAAAATTAATATCCAAGCAGGCACATGTGAACAGACTGTTAACCAAGGCAGAGGTTCTTCCAGCAAACTCCCTGCTGAAGCAAGGTGAGTAACAAGCCCTGGCAAACTGCAGAAACCTCTGCTTCTTCCCCAGCAGGGAGCTGATTCTCCCCTGAAGGTCTCGTGCTGTTTGGTCCAGTGTGTGTTTCTTCTGGTCCATCCCCCCTCCCTTACAGGGCATTTAGAGATGTGAGCAGACATCTGAGATCAATGAATTTAAACTCAGTTTTTGTCACCTCTGAAAAGAAATGTGAAAAAAAACTTCAGGAGCAGTTCCCTGTCCTTGACAGTCTACAGGAGCTTCAAAATATGGGACAGTGCACACAGTCACAGGGATCATGAGTGAGGAATTTAAGCCTCAGTTGCTCAGAAGATGCAGAATTGCGGCCTCAAAGAGGTGTGCAACTCTGAAAATGTCCTTAAAAAACAATAACTTCCAAATCAGGCAGCAATAATATGTTTTCCCACTCTAGCGCCTCTGAGGAGTTATTAAATACAATTTTCCAGGCTTATTCAAATGTCAACTCATTATAGCCTGTGCAAATAGAAGGCAGACCATGAGATTTGTGTTTTTGTTATAACTATTTTTATATTAAATCTATAAAATGCATAAAGGAGCATTAAGCCTTGTTATTCTCTCTCTCTTTTTTTTTTCTTTCCCCATAGCTGCCCAACCACTTTTTGAAAAGGATCATTCAAAAGCAGCCAGATAATAAAGGCTGGATGAGGACATTCCAATCCCTCCTTATCCACTTAAAAGCACAATATTTCAAAGGCACTTCTGGAGAGCTTCTTTTGGCAGCTACAACTGGAGCCACAGTAGAAACCTTTCAGTGGGTCATCCTGATGGATGGCCTCTTACATCAATGAGCCAGCTGTCCCCATTAGGAGTGGGAATCATCTGAGCAGTCTGAGGGGACTTTAAAGGAACATTTATCATATAAAGGAAGAAAGGTACCTTGCACTGGTACAGGTGTTTGCAGCAGCAGATCTCAAAAGATCTGCAGAGAGCTCGGTTTTGTTACCAGGAAATGGAGAAGTGGAGACCTCCCAGCTGAAAGTCACCCTGTGGTCTGAGCAGAAGAGCTGGGACTAAGGCACTCGAATTCCAGTTTGGTGCTGCCCCTGTTTGATCATCCTCATCATCATCCCTGAGCCTCTTCATCCTCCTCCTGCCCCATCCCTGTGCAGTCACAATGCCTAACTAAAGACATGAACACTTTTGTGTTTATTTCTCCCTGTCATGTGGGCACTCATGGTTTTTTCAAGCATTTTTGAGTGGTGATTCCGCAGCTGACAGCAAATGTCCTTTTGATGACTTTGTCAGACTGCCAGGGCTATGAAGACATCTCCAGGATCCTCGACTCTCCCTCCCTGTCCTTCCTCTTCAGGTGCCAGTTCCCACTGAGATGTCCAAACGTGCACCAGCTCCATTCAGGAGCTCTCCCAGATACTCCAGGGCTACCCCACATCTACAGGCACCACACATCTGACCACAGCAAGGGCTCACTCAATCTCACTGCCTTTATCAAAATTCCAGGCAGCAGCCAGGCAAAGCCCAACATCAGTTTATTTTAGAGGCCAAAAGTGTGTTTTGTTTTATTTGCAAGGTTTTGGCAGTCTTTATCTCCTCTAAAGCAGATGAGCAAATTTCATGTAGAATGGTAAAAAGTGAGCTTGCTGCTAAGGCAGAGCAAGAAATCAGTCTTATTTTAGGTCAGAATTTAAGTAGAGATGAAGCGCTACACAACCAAAACCAGCCTTGACTGGAAACAAATGCCCAAGTTCCTGCAAGTCCAAAGGGCTTATATGAGTCCCTGGGGCTCTGAATTCCTAAATTTCTCGGAAGTTCTGGGTTTTTAAAATAAGAACAGTAGCAGATAAACAGGATTAGGGACTTTAAGACCAGATTTATAAACCTTTCCAGGTCTACTACCCAGGCTGTGCCCACTAGATGGTTCCTAGAAAATTAGTCTCCCTGAAGATTTCCTGGACTGGTACAGACTTAAAATTTAATTTTCCTTAATAACAGTCCCACAGAGTAATTGTTTGCACATGCATGGGCATGCTGAGATAGATGTGGTTATTTGGCTCATTTAATTGTCTGTATGCCAGGGATCTGGCAAGAGGACCTGCTGTGTCAAGCGGTGTCTAATCTCCCATAAAACCCAACACTTCTGGCACACACAGTCAAGCTCACAAGTTTTAAGCACCCTTCCTCATCAGTTATACAAGCAGTGTGTGATCCTGAACGTTCTTCCAAAAAAACAAAAAGGCTGGGAGTTGTCAGACCAGCCCTGTCCTCCCCACAGCTAAGCCAGCAATGCGAGCACAGGTCTCCTCACAGCTGGACAGCTGGTGGCTTTCTCCAAATTACGCTTTTTGAGTTTTTTTTTTTAATCTGGATCTCAACTTTCCTAGCTTAAAAAAAAATAAAAATGGTTGGGAGAGAAAGGGTGATTTTTCTAGAGAAAAAGCTTGAAAAAATACCAATGCTGTGATATCTGAAGGCAAATAAAATCAATCAGAAACATGTACTTCTTAAAAGTTCATGAATTGTGACTTTGGGGTTCATGACATGATTTTGGGGGTCAGCTTTGTGCTTAAAAGCCCTTTGAGTGGCTTGAAGGCCATGTGCCTAAATAATGTATTGCTTGACCATCCATGCTGCTGTCTCTCAGGGTTGTGATTGACCACAGGAGTACAGCCTGGAGCATTCCTTTGTGTTGTCTCCTCTTCCTTGCCTTAAAAGAAGGGCTCTGTGAAAAAGGGGGAGTTTCACCATCTCTAAAGTATACAGGGAAAAAAAAAAAACGCTCAGAGAGTTTGTGCTGATTAAAGTCTGAAATGCTGCAGAAAAATGCAGCCTTGCCTTCAGGCACCTGATCTCATTGAAAACCAATGTGTTCTGGGGAGATGAGGGCTGGTTTTCCAAAGCAGGTTGCTGGACTGGTTTTCTGCCTCAGCTCGCCAAGGGCTCTGTGAGTGCTATTGCTGGCACCAGGGAGAGGAAAGGAGCACGTGGCTGGGAAGGTGGACAGAGCTTCTGCTTTCTCCAGCAGGCAGGACTGTGGTGCTGCAGGGATTGCCAACCAGTTGGGAAGCTGGCTTTGGTCTCCAGATGCTGAGAATAGCCCCTGAACAATAGGACATTGCTCCCCTCTCCCTGGGACACAAGCACAGGTCAGAGGGAAAAGCAGCCTTCATGCCTTCTCCAAGTTCCCAGCTAAGTTGTTAGAAATAATGATAACAAAAAAGAAAAAAGTAAAAAAGAATGAATGAATATCTGGAGGCTTTTCTGTTCCAGCTATGTAATCAACAAAATGCTGTATCCTTCCCCACTGATGAGCATTTAAATGTTCTGTCCCCTAGCTGCAGCCTGCTAATAGGGATCATGAGGCCCAGCTGTGCTGCCAAGAAGAAAACTCCAGCAGGGCTTTTTCCAAATCTCCACGGGTGCCTGATCTGTGTGCAAATGCTTTTTGGTTGTTTTTTTAGTGTTGTGTTTTGTTAGGTTTTGCACTTCCAGATAACGACCCTGGATGGCCACGTGTTGGCTGTGAAAGGCAGGAGAGTCATCAGTGGGAGATCTGGATGCTCTTCCACTGCCCACTACCAAATGGGGTTGGGAGGGAGCTAAACAGAACAGCCTTCACCATCTTTGTGGGTTAGGCTTTTTTTTTCTGGTTTTCATTTGAAAGCCAGCATGAATTAGCATATTTCTCTCTCCTTTTACGTGACTGCTGCTAATTATTTTATTAGTTGCAAGAACAAACCAAATTTGTGATTATTAATGTGGGTATAAATCTCAGTGTGCTCACAGACATGCTTGGGAGGTTTTGCACTATGTTTTAAGATAAGAAACAAGTGACTACAGCAGTGATTACGACTATTGCTTTAATCTTTCACACAGCTGGAGAGTTCAGTGTCCACAGCTGAGGTCTCATTCTCCTCTTTTCCTGCTGAAAGTGCTCCCAGTTCAGTACATTTGAGTGGGAATAGGGACAATGAGTTCATATCCCTACAAAGGTTAAGATGTCCAGTATTTCTTTTACGTACACACTATTGTTACTCTGATTTCACAATCAGTCAGACACAAAAATGTTAGGTAGTTTGCCAGGGAAAGAAAAGTGAGAGAAAGGAGTACAAGGAATCCAGACAAATAAAATGGATGGTGCTGGAGAGGTGCTGCCCCTTTTCAGCTGCAGCTGCATCCAGCCAAGGAATGTCAGGGCTGCATCCCCCACCTTGCACTGGTGCCAGCAGCAGAGGAGGGCATGGACACCCCCAGAAAGGCACTTCAGCGCTCATTTTAACCTCTTTTCCTCTAGTGTGTCTGTTTTCACCACTGGGGTTAAGGCAGACAGGTCACCTCCAGCATTAGCTCTGCCATTTCAGTGGAGGGGCTGAAGAGAGTTTGGTTGGAGCTGGACCTCAGCCTGGTCATAGCAAGAGTGCTGCTCTTGCACTGCAACTTCAGCTGATACCAGGCACGCTTCAGTAATCTGAAAATCAACCACTTCTTTCACAATGAGGGATTTGCAGTGCAATTAGGCACAAACAAACCATCAGAAGTGGATGCGGGCAGTTCAGACAAATGCCCTCATACACATTCTTGAATTGGTTGCCTCGTGTCTGTATCAAAGACATTGATAGAATGGTTCTCAAGTAGAAAAAGGCTGCAGCAACTCAACAACTCCATGTCCTAAACTGATTTACAGCCTGAACAAGACTGAAGCATCTCCCATGACTTATGCCTGTGCTGAGAAGGAGAATTTGCTGAGTGCAGTCCTGTCTTGGATCCAACATCATGCCAAATATGGCAACATAACCACTCTGCTTAGGACCTCTTAAATCTTGATTCACAATCTCCGTGAGGCTGTTTCAAGTCCCTCTAACTGCAGCCTGATGCAGACATTAGGTGTTGCAGACACATTAAAGGTGCCTGTGTGAACATGTCTGGATAGCACAGAAAGAACTGATGCAGAGACACCCAGTTTCAGATCCCCAGACTGTCCTACTCATCAGTGCAAAGAAAGACAGAGGAAGGAGGAAGAAACCCTAGAAAAAGAGAAGCAGGACTCTTCATTAGCAGCATGAACTTTCACAATGAGTTTATCACAGGACAGAAAAACCACAGGCCAGTCATTGGGTGGCTGTGATTTAAGACAATATTGAGCTCAACCTTCAGCTAATTAAGTTCTCTGGAAACCACAATTGGAGGAAGGCAGACACTTGCTAAATAGATTAAATTTTTCTTTGTTCATGTATTTTTGATACCTGTCATCTCCATTTCTACCAGACAAAATCACCTTTTCTATTCCATTTCTCAGCACTGGGACCATCCAGATACACAACAGCTCTCACCAGCAAAAATCCCACACCACGTGGGGTACCAGTGACCTGTGCTAACCATGGGGTGCCTGCACTGGGCAGGTAAAAGGGAATACAGGTGGGGGCACTTCCAGCACCATCAATATGAGGGTGCAGCTCTGCAGAACTGTCAGTAGACATCTCCTGAAAGCAGAAAACTAAATGGAAGCACCACAGAAATACATAACTGAGCTGGCTCCTGCCACCCGAGCTGGGATTTTGTGCTTGGGTGAAAAGCCAAGTGCCCTGAGAGCCCTGACTCTTGCGGTGTGTCTTTGTTCATCACGTACAACTCCAGGAGCTCTGCGTTTCAGCAGCGGCTCACAGACCACATCTCAAGGGGTTACTGCCTCCCAAGGTCCATTAACTCGCCACAAATCCCTTCTCTGCACAGCCGGTGTGGCTGAGATGTGCCTTACACCTGATGCCAGAAGCTGCTTAGTGGAGTTTTGGAAGATGCTGTTCCCTCTCCCTAAAAGGAAAAGAAAATAAGAGTTTCTGTTGGATGTGATGAGAAAAGCCTAAGCCTTCCCTGGCCAGCTGCACTCGGCAGGGCTCTGTTTGGTACACATAATTATCTGCTTTGTAATGGGGATTTACTGCACATGTGATGGTGTGCTCTGTTTATAAAATACCTGATGAAGGCGGCACCTGAGCACACCTGTGTGCAGCCATGCTGGGTGCCTGCTTGGAGGTGACTGGTGCAGCTGCCCTGCAGCCCCTGTTTTGATAATCTGTCCCTCCATTATCCCTGCTGTTTCACAGGCAGCAAAAGATAAGAGTGAGGAGCTGCAGCAGAACAGCTTTGCATAATGACAGCAGAAGGTGCACACATGGAAAGGATAATTGGTGATGGTGAGGGGAGTCAGTGAAACTAAAGCACATGACAGCCCCAGAGCGCCCTGTGGATGTGGCAGGGATGGACATGATGGATATCAGGCTCCGTGGTGCCTTGGCTTTCTCTGGGAGCTGCTCATCCAGCACAAGATGTAACACATATTCATCTGTATGCAAAACTGGGGCTGGGTTTAGGAGAAACAAAGGAAGCAGCTGTGAAGTGCAGCAGGCTACCAAAGTGGTGAAAGCCCAGATGGTGAAGGGAAAGGGATCTTGTGCATGCACTGGGCACCAGCAAGCGCTCCTGGCAGGGAGGGAGAGGTAGGTGGATTTTTGCTTGCTCTCCAGGAAGCAGCATCTGACCTGCACAGCACAGGGGCAGGACAGTGAGGGCATGTGTGGGTTTTTTTAAGTTAGGTTTCAGCTCTTAGTGTGCAAACCATGCTGCTGTCACAGCTTCAGCTAGAGCAGCTTGCCAAATCAAACCCCTGCGGTTTGGTTCACCAGCACCTTTTTCTTGCACAGCTGTTTTAAACTCAAAGGGGAGAGGTTTAAATTAGATGTTAGGGAGAGAATAAAGAGTTACTGGAACAGGTTGCCCAGAGAAGCTATGGATGCCCCATCCCTGGCAGAGTTCCAGGCCAGATTGGATGATCAGATACTTTGAGCAACCTGGTCTAGCAGGTGGCAGAGTGGTTGGAACGAGATTTTTAAGGTCCAGTCCAACCCAAGTGATTCTTTGATTCTATTACAGCTGGCTGAGGCCCAGAAAGCATTAAACTATCAGGAGACTCAGGACATGGAAAATGTCTATCTATCTGCAAGTGGAGTGAGAGGGGTTATTTTCCAGGATGAAAGGATCTGCAAGTGGCCCTGAGGAGCCCTCAAGTGGCCCTCTTGGTTTGACAGGGCTTGGAGCACAGGCCACGGGGTGTCTGGGCTTGTCCCCAACAGATGACCCTGCTGCTCACATCCAGACCAAATCTGGGGACGTTTAAATGTAGAATTTGTGTTCAGCCCCATTTCACAGACATGCTGGAGAGCTGGAGGTCTGGAGGAGCCACTGTGGGAGCACGTGGCCTTAATTCCCTGGTGCTGGGGTCACTCAGGGGGGTTTTTGTACGGGGATCCTCTGCCTGGTGCCAAGACGAATGATGCTGTGCGCTTTACTGACCCTGATAGATAAAGCAGACAGATTTAGCTGTTTCAAGGTAAAAATTGAGTGGATAAACATCGACCTCCAAAAACCACCCTTCTGCTCCACAGGGACCTCACTGCTCAGCCCCTTGCAGTGTGGGCACAGGCCTTGGGCACACTCCCCAACCCTGCACACTCCCCACATTTGCCAGGCCTCTGCTTTATTTGCCCTGTACAGGACCTCCTTTAGGAAAAACACACGGGGCCAAGGCGTTTTTCATGCTCTGTGGGGCAGATTGTGAGTGGTCGGCCCAGATGAGTGGAACTGTTTGCGTGCAGTTGAGGTAGAGGAGATAAGGCCTGTGCAAATGAAGGGTCGACAGGCCCGACTGGATTGGGATAAAGCTGGCAGGCTCCTCACAGGGCTCTGGCAGCACAGCCCAGCTCAAACCTGATGCAATGGGTGCTGCAGGCTCGTGGTATTTTCACAGAGTGTTGTATGAGCTTGATGTGTGTGATTTGGATCTTTACGAGTTTGTTAACAATTGTATTCGTGCCTAGATGGGCTAGATGAAGGAGCCAAAATTCCAGGCAGTGAAAGGTAATTAATGCTCCTCTTCAGTGCCAGAAGTTGTTGGGAAACTCATGCTGTCTCACTTGGGTGAAGTCCCTGTGAGAGAAGAGATCTGGAGTTGTAGAGCACCAGGGCTGAGTGAATTCTGTCACTGTGGACACTGGGTCCAAGAGGGGCTGCACAAGAGCCCTGTCCTGGGAATTTGACAGCCCATGGATGGGCTCTGGGACAAGGGTCCTGTTTCAAACACAAGCAGAAGAGGTACAGCACAATCTCTGGGGGGACAGGATGCCAGGCTCCCCAAAAACCCAGGACCTCTTAAAAACACAGACCCGGTGGGGGGCTGCGGACACATGCAGAATATTTGGAAGACATTCATAGTGCATTGATGGGTACAATATGATGAGTAATTTTTTAAAATTGTCATTTAAATATTTGATTTGATTGTATTTTGATTGTATTTGATTGTATTTAAAATTGTATTTCTTTCACAGTGAGTAAGTAGGCATGACATAGTGGGACAAGTGAGTCCAAACTCCTGTCATTAATATCNAGGGTACAATATGATGAGTAATTTTTTTAAATTGTTATTTAAATATTTGATTTGATTTCAGGTCATTTAAAAATCGTATTTCTTTCACAGTGAGTAAGTAGGCATGACATAGTGGGACAAGTGAGTCCAAACTCCTGTCATTAATGTCTTACAGAAACGGTCGAAGATTAAAACAAATGACTGAAGCCAAATACATGTATTCATTACTAAGAATTTCCCTAAAATATCATGAATTCTTCCTTTTCTTAAAGGAGAATCACTTGTTTAATCAACTCAGCTCTACTTTTCCTCTGAAGGCTTTTTTTTTCCAGCAGTAACCCATCTTGTTGGGTGGCTTATTTTTTTTTTCCTGGGTAAAAACAATTTCCTAGATTTTTCTTGTATTCATGACAGAGTATGTGTAGGTCAGATAGAAAGGTTGTGGTGATATAAAACTGTAGAAAAGCACAGTCTTAAAAGTAGGTTATTTACATTATTATTTTAATCAGGGATATTATTTTTAAAGGGTGCAAGACTGTCCACAGGCCTTGGCTTATGCTCAACTATTTAGTCATAAATCTTAAAAAGAAAATACCAACCTTGTTTAACTTTTTCCCCTCTCACTTTTAAAAATAATCTGTTTTAAAATATTTTGCAATTGCTGATTCTGGATGAAATAGTGAATGCATTTAGCATGATAAACAGTATACACTTACAACTGTAAACAAGAAACTGCTATTTACAGATCTTTGCACATATCTGTAATCCATTCCACCACATTTCACGCACACAAAGCCAAGTTAAACAGCAAAAACCTCAAAAAAACCCAAAACAAAACATAAAAAGCACATTCATCCAGAGTAGGATTGCAAAGTCTTTAACTACACCAGGAAAGGATTGAAAGTTTATCCAGGTTAGCTGTACAAGCCACAATTACAACTGTGTTTTCCAAACTTGCTAAATAAACTGCATCACAGCACACCTTATTCTTCCAGTCTTTTCCCTCCAGAATGGAGTGAAATGCCTCAAGCAGAGAATATGAAGACACCCAGGACTCTGGACTGTTCATTCTGCCTCCTAGGCACTGTTAGGTTTTTAAGCAGCTCAGATCCTGAGCTAAAGTGGTCACTTTTGAAATCTTTATCTCGCTGCTGCTTCCCTCTGGGAGGCATGCAGAGCACAACTCATTAAGTTAGCATTGGTTTCCGTGGACAAACCATCTGCTGGGGAATCATCATGCCTCTGTCTTGTTCCTTCTGCTCCAAGGGAGACAGGATTCCCTCTGCCTTTCACTCAGCTTCAGTCACCAGGAGTGTCTGCTCAGAGCTGCTGTGATGGCTGGGACATGCTGGGCCAGAGGGCAGGAACCCCCCTAACTCAGCTTCCATCTCCAAGTTACTTTTGAATATTGCAAGAAGTGCAGCAGAGAGGAACAAGCCCCAGTGGGGCAGTCTGCTTTCCTCTCTTAGCTGGATTAAAAAGGCATTTATAGCTGATGTTCTTTAGGCAACAAATAGTTGTTAGGATTGAGAAATTCACCTGAGCATCTTTGTTTCTTCAGTTTCCTGAGAAGAAGGAAGTTGTGTCATCTTCCTGAATTAGGCGTGGGGGAGACTGGGATTTATCTGTGCCCTGTGGACACCTACAGTTCATGCCTGTCTATGTTAGACATTCCTTGCAAGAACATGGAGTGAAATGTACATTTTTTGATGTCTGTTCACCCAATCTACTTCAGTTCTGCTTGAGGGTACGGTGAGCTGCATCAACACGTCGGCTTGGTTCACCCATGGGCTCTCAAATGTTCTGAATTCTTGGTGCTGCCATCAGTGACTTGAATGCCCTCTCCTCAGGAAAGTATTTGAGGAAGAACTGTCACTCTGACTGAGAAATGCAAAATATTCAGGAGCATCTGAGCTGGACAAGGCAGCTCTGGATCTCTTGGTGGAATCTGCTCTCAGCCCAAGCACTGCTGACCTTGGCAATGAGCAGCTGCCTGTACCTTTGCCCTGCCATGACCCTCAAGTGGCACGGGGGAGTGCTGGGGTGGCTGTGAGTGCTGCTGACAAGTGGCATAGGAATCTCACAGCAGTTTTCCTTACAGAAGAATCCATGTGTTTGGTTCCTGGGAGATGTAATGAACACAGGGCTGCCTTCAGTGAGGTTGGGACCTGACAATGAGGCACCAGGGAGACCAGGTCTGTGGGAGTCTCCTTTCTGCCTTAGAGAAGGCAGAGATATGTAGAAGCTGAGGGAAAATGCATCTTCCCTTCCCCTGAAGTCCAATGGGGTTTTTTTGCAACAGAGAGGGTGAGGTGAATAATTTTGATTCCCTGCACTGGAGTCATTAACCTCTTGAACAAAACAGAACACAGGAGCAGGGTGCACTCTTTCCACCAGGCAAGTCAACCTGTCTTCTCCCTCCTCTCCCTCTCTAGCCCATATCAGTCCCTCCACCACGTGGGAGAAAAGCAACTCTACTTTCAAACCCTCTGTCAGATAAAGCACCTGGTCCAAGGAAATCTTTGGCCACTTCCATTGGCTCCATGCAGTGAGTTTCAGGGAGCTCAGAGGAGTTACTCTGCTCCCCTGGCATGACTCTCCCTGCACTGGGCAAGGCTGCTAAGGTTCTTACAGGATTAGGGATGACCAGCACTCAGTCATGACCGTTTCTGATCTCTCCACCCTTTCCCAGCGCTTGGGGCTACTCAAAACCCAGGTTACCAGATGCATTTTCCATGCATTCACTGGGGAAATGCTGCTTTCAAGCCCCACCCCCGCCCAGAATAAATGCACCACTTGATCTTAATCCAAAAATGAGGTATTACAAAGATGGTCTAAAAGGAGAGGAAGGCGTGATATGGTAAAAGTTGAGAATTAAGCTAATTTGGATATTTCCAAAGTTGAAAATTTCCATCGCATTTCACTATGGGACGTTCCCTATCACAGCTCCATACAAAGACTGAACTGCAGTGTCAGATGAACTGTCTCCTTGTGCTTGCAACCTGAATTTAATCACAAGCATAACTGTGGAAAGAACAAACAGCTTCAAATGAAGCTTTTCTTTAAAACCAAAACCAGAACTGCACTGCTAGGGACAGAGAGATGATCTTGTATCAAAGGCACAGGATTTAGGAGTTTTCATTTCGTTAGGGGATTCCTTGCATGTCTGGGCACAAGACACTCATCCTAAAGCCTCAGACCCTGTGACATGGGACAGAGTCTATTGTGGAGCATATAAACAAGGAACAGACCTTTCTGTACAGCAGGGGTGTGGTAGGGAGGGCACAGCAACACCTCGAATGAGACCAGAGACCTGCTGCTGCTGGGATGCTTGGGGAGTGCAGTTTCTCTCTCACAGCTCTCATTTTGAGCAATCAGGTCTTTGCAAAAGGGCTGCGTTGCAACTGCAGGGTGCAGATGCTTCATCTTGGTGACTTGGTCCTTGTGTTATCCTGGTGAGCTCTGGCATAGCTTTCTCCATTAAAATTAGACATCTGTGTCTTTAGCCTTGGGTCCCAAAGGTCTCATACCCAATGAGAAGTCCCTGTACAGGAGGCACTTCATAAAGCACAGGGAATCAGCTCAGTGTGAGGAGAGAGAGAGAGAGAAATGAACACCAAGCCCTCCATGTGTATGTACATGTATATAACAAAGCGACAACATAACAAAAAAGGGGTCACCACAATATTTTCTCACGCTCTTTGGGAAATAAGTGACCTTTCAGCAGGCAGCTTTATATTAGCTGATTTCTTAGGTATGCAAGCTATCTAAAAACAGTTGCTCCCTAATCTGCTCTCATCAGCTCCAGGTTATGGGAGTTCATAAATCCATGTACATTTGACGCTAATGGAAAATCTGCATCGTGACTCCCCGGGGTGACCCGAGTGTGTGACAGTAACGAGTGAGCTATGCATTGCTTGGTTTGCCCACAAGAGCACAAATTGAGAGGAATGAAACAGAGACAAAGGGAAGAGGTTGGTAAGATGGCAGCATTTGTATTTGTTCTGCCTGAAGCAGCCTTCACTTCCCAGAACCAGACTCTCCTTTCAAAGTCCCCGCTGACACCAACCGCGGTTACTGAGGGACTCTCCTCATTTGTTGCAATGCTCTGGCTGGGCAAGAAAGCATGATTTCAGACAGCTGGAATGGCAGAGACCTGAGGGGATGGGGAGTACTTGCTCTAATACATCTAATTTATCATCTTCTGCCCACAGCTGCAGGAGAGGGAGAGAGAGATACTGAACAGATCAGTCCAGAAGCGTAATGAAATGTGGCAGATGAAGTGGGACACGATGCTGTTTGCTGTTCCCACAGACTGGAGACTGTGTGGAAACAAGCTGTTTCCAAAGGCTCCAGTTTGGAAACTGTGTCCAGTCTCTCCCCAAACTCTGGTTCCAAATGGTTCAAGAGGAACATAAGGAAACCAGAGGGCAGCAGGGAGAGATATTGTACTTCTTTCAAATTTGTGATTTCTATCACAGCTTTATGTTGGGAAGCACAAGAACAGGGCATCCTTGTGGCACTCAAGTTACCAGAAAACATAACCAACAGCAAGTTTTGTCAAGCAAACAAGATCCCTTGAGCAGAACCTGTGAGCTGCTTGGCTGTGTTTATGGAGAAAGCTGCCTATTCTTTCAGGGGAGAGGGGGAGAAAGTCCAAAAGGCTGCTGTGCCAGGTTAGTTTGTAAATAGTCAGACCAGGACAGCTGAAATAAGGGGCCAGCCAACTTCCAGGCCAAAGAATCAAAAAAACCCCCCAAAAAACCCCAGAACACCACATACAGAAATCTTTACCAAGTATTTTTTCTTTCCATGACTACAGACCCATTTGAAAAGCTGTCTCTAAGAAGTTCCCCAAAAAATCAATAATTTTCTGATGGGAACTGTCCTGGCCATCTGTGCCAACTAGCCACAAAATGATACCAAATCACTTGGTGCTGCTTTTAGTGACTATTTCTCTTAAGGCCTTTCAGGCCTCAGAAGATGACTGCCTCAAGTCCCCAGCCATCCAGTCCTGTGCGGGGGTGATGAGGAGCAATTTTTAAAATGTGTAATGGACACAGATGTTTCCCATCTGCCAACTATGCCATCAGGAACGACATCCCACAGCTGAGGCCATCTGAAATGCTTCCCACAGGCCCCAGAGCCGTGCCCAGCTGCAGTCCCACCCAGCAGGAGCGTGTGATGGGAACTGTCAGCAGGTACTGAGTGTCTCTGACATGAGACAGCAAACTGAGTGACAGAGGGGGGCAGAAAAAGAGAAGTGGTGATGCAGAAGTAAGAAAAGTAGCACCTGGGTTACTCAGACTTACTTAGAAGGGTTTTATCGGGGTTTTTGTCCTTTTTTTTTTTTTTTTTTACACAGGCACAAATGTTTAAAGCTAAAGTCTAAAACGAGTCAGAGCTACTTCACACCCATCCAGTGCAGAAAGCACTGCTCTTAACACCCCAGTGTGTGTTTAGACTAGTATTTTATTAGAAAGGGGGGAGTGGAGAGATGGGGAAGGGAACTAATGGCACCCTGGAAGGAAGAGATCCCATTAAGACCCCCTGCTGTATAAAGTGTTGAAACTGTGCTGGGCTGAGGGCTTCCTGAGCTGCTTCTATTAATACAACAGGAATAAATGGCTTTTTGGCTGGATGGTCTCAAAGGGCTGCATGGCCTTAGAGCAGAAGATTTCAGGCCTTTGTTAACAATGAGAACAGTATATGCATTTGGACTTATTTATTATTTAGCCACCTGTGGTACAAATGGCCTCACACCCCCCACCCCTGTGCTGGGGCTAAGAACTTTGCTTCCTTCTGTGGACTAGGATTGTGGAGTTGCATTTCCCTCTCCCAAACTTCTACTGCCACTGTTGACATTCCTTTTTAATCACCTATTTCTGCCTTCTCCTCTGCTAACAACTCCCATTTTCTTTTCTTTATTGATTCCCCATTCCTCCTCCCCTTCCAGTACTTTTCACCCCTGTATTGACCCTGTTGCCACAGAATATCGAAACAAAGCTAAAATAAAATAAAATAAAATAAAATAAAATAAAATAAAATAAAACAAAATATTTAGGTAGTTTGTGGACTCCCAGCAAAATTCTCACAGCACCAAGAAGCCAGAAGAGAGATGGGGCATTTACTTTGCAGCATTTGGGATTTTGCAAGACTTCTCATGAATTGAACGCCAATTTTCTCCTACTGGTTCGTGACCTAAGCATTGTAAGGAAAACAATGGCTGTCACTGGTGCCAGTGTGTGTTCCTGGTCCATAACCTGAATGTCAAAGCAGCAGAGTTATGGGATAAAAGGCAAAATGGCACAGCTGGCTGAAATTTCCTAAAGGGCAATAGACAAAAGTATGAGAATAAAAGAAGACTTTCTTCAGCATTTCAAAGAAATTCTGATTGGAACTATCACAGCTTAGAGGCTCTTGTAGAGAGACAATAGCAATGTTTTTCATTTCCTTCCTTCCTTCCTTCCTTCCTTCCTTCCTTCCTTCCTTCCTTCCTTCCTTCCTTCCTTCCTTCCTTCCTTCCTTCCTTCCTTCCTTCCTTCCTTCCTTCCTTCCTTCCTTCCTTCCTTCCTTCCTTCCTTCCTTCCTTCCTTCCTTCCTTCCTTCCTTCCTTCCTTCCTTCCTTCCTTCCTTCCTTCCTTCCTTGTTTCCTTCCTTCCTCCCTTCCTCCCTTCCTTCCCTCCTTCCCTCCTTCCCTTTTTTTTCCGTCAAGGTAAAGGTATTAAGGGCAACATCTGGTCTCCCTTGCCTGGTTGCTTTCCTTTTCTGTGTTGGTTCTTTCCATTTGGGATCTGGAAGTAAAATCTGTCCCAGGAAATCCTTCCATTGCTGGACAGGACATCCATCCTTATTTTACTGATAAAATTTGGTGCACAACCAAAACTAGCTTGGCTTCTTGATTTCAGCACAGCCCGGCCANAACATCTGGTCTCCCTTGCCTGGTTGCTTTCCTTTTCTGTGTTGGTTCTTTCCATTTGGGATCTGGAAGTAAAATCTGTCCCAGGAAATCCTTCCATTGCTGGACAGGACATCCATCCTTATTTTACTGATAAAATTTGGTGCACAACCAAAACTAGCTTGGCTTCTTGATTTCAGCACAGCCCGGCCAACTCAGCATCCCAAGAACATGAAATGAAGAGGTTGAACAAACCCTGTGTTTAAAAAGCTCTCTTTTGTTCTCTAACACTAACCACAAAAAGCAGCATACACCAAACTCAGGGAGACATGGGACAAAAGGAGGATGGTCGGTTCTGAGCCTGTGGCCTGTTAGCCCACAAAGCCCAGGCATTTGTCTCCTCCCTGGAAGACATCATTCCCACATGGAGTCTGGATCAATCTTAATCACACACCAACTTGCCAGCTGTTTCCTCCAAAGTGACAGCTGGCTTTAAGCACGTTGCCTTTATTCTCCTTTGCCCTCATCCCCCACAGATGCCAATCACAGCCTCATGCCAGAATGGAGGGGGACATTTGCTGTGTCTCTGCTGGTCAGGGAAAGCCCTTCCCACACTGAACTTTGGGACTGAGTCCAGGCACCGTGTCACAAGCCCAGTCCATGCCCAGCTGCCTCCCAGTCCCTCCCTTGCACAGCTCATGGCTCCTCTCAGGGACCCAGTGATTCCAGGTGCCTGCCTGTCTCTGACAAAGAGGGATGTGGTGGCAATGGAGTGGTCAAACGCAAAATATGCTGGTGCTCCTCCAACAACATCTGGAAATGAATGCAACCATTTTAATTTCATCACAGGCCCAAGGGAGTGCACAGATGGGCTTGGGACAGAAGAGAGGTGAGAGGGCTGGTGTGAAGAGTTAGAGGAAAGATATTAAATTAAATATATTAAATTAAATATATTAAAGATAATTCCTCACTTTCCTTGCAAAGTCTTCCCATAGATGCTTTAAGCCATAGCCCAGTTGCTTTAGTAAGGAAGGCAAGACTGTGCCATGGCTGACAGCTTAATACTTTGCCGTGGGTATTTTGTAAATCACAAATGTTTAGCTTTTTCCTCAAGGAATATTCATTGAAAGCGTTTTTCCATGTCTGTGGTCTACTGCAAGCTAATAGACGTTGTACTATGGGTGTGCTGTAGGATCTGTGGTTCATTTGAGTGCTTTCACAGATTTCTTTAATCTGTCCAAAATTGCAGGTTTCAAGTAACTTTTAGTATTTGAGCCAGACGCCTCCAATTAACTCTGCTCAGAACATACCAGGGAGGCCCAAGGCATTAAAACCAGTTGCAAGAAGAAACCTACACAGAATAAATATAGTTACAACCTAAGCTCATTGTTCACAACGGAATAACTCACACAATTAAAGAGCTTTTATTTTTTTTTT
>VZUA01067821.1:0-10639 GCA_013401035.1 Horornis vulcanius
TCCAATCCACATACATGGAGGGACAGGACAAGGGAAGAAAGTTACTACAGCATTTCTATTTCAGCCCCTCAAGAGAAATTCAAAGGGGACTTCCAGCCATTACAGACATCCAGCTGTCATCTCTGAATCTTGTTCCTAACTCTTTTATCTACTTTCTGGCATGGAACTGGGCATTGTGGCTGGGACACAGAAGGCATTGGTGCAGCCTGGCTGCAGCTTAGTGCTGGCCTTGGCTCTGGCTCAGGATCCAGCTCATCCAGCTTAGCTGGGCAAAGCTGGGTTTTAATGTCACTGATGGATGCTGAGCATGTAGGAAACCTTTGATAAGAAAATAAGAGTTCCACGGCACTCCAGGCATCCTTGAAAAATTGTATTGCTCCTTCTCTCAAACCTGGTAGCTTAAGTCTTTAATTATCCTTGTCTGAGGTTTCCGTTAAACAGGTTACAATTCTAAATTCTCCACTCTAAAAGTAATTGCTGAAGGCAAAAGAAGCTGTTGATGGCAAATCCATCTGCCAATCTATCTCTTTCATGTAAATGCACTGTATCAATTTCAATTATTTGATAAATACATCCCATTTGAAACAAGTTATAACTGAGGTAGCATTTCACTATTCAGAAAAGTGAGAAGCAAAATACATGACTTTAAAAATAGTTTATAAATCTTCCATAATTTTAGGTAAATGAAAAATTTGCCTTTGGTGATTAGGCTTGTTTCTTGCCTGTTCTTGGAAAATTCCATCAGTGTCTTTTGCTGCTGGACACGGGATAAATGAAGATCAATTCCCTATCACCCCTCACAGCCGTGTAATCTGTGATCTACAGAGTTTTCCTCTCTTAAAAGAAAAAGGCAAGAGAGAGAGAATCCTCTGCAAGACACAGATAGAGAAAATTATTTCCTTTTCTTGCTGAAAATGGTGCCCGTGGGAATTCTGTGTCTGGTGTTACATCTTTGTGTAATTTCTCTTGAACCTTTGTACAAATCAAGGATGAGGCATTTTCTCTGTCACTCAGAGCTTGTAACTTTGTGTAGCCTCGAAGAACAAACTCGTCCATCCTCACCCCACGGGTGAGCCTTGCAGAATTCTGCCACCCCACCATGGAGTTGTGCTCCTGTGTGGAGGCAGGTCATGCTCTGACAGCACAGGGCAGCCAGGACAGGAGACAGCAGGGCTGGGTTCATTCTTAAACAAGGAGCTCAGGTTGGGCNGTCAAGGTTGTAGTGGGCTGGTGAGGTTTCAAGAGCTGCAGCCCTTGCTGCTGCTGAACGTCTTAAAGCATTTTGTTCTGGGGTAAGTAACAGTTTTATAGCTCATAAACTGCTCTTTAGGGTTGGTCATCAAAGGTGCTGTAACTGCCTGGGTTATGCTGCTCTGGGGTGAGTCCTGGTGCCACTTTGGGCTGGGATTCCTGGTGGTGTTGTGGCTCCTTGTATCAGCAGTAGTGTGGCAGGGCAGTGCCTGTGGCCCTGTGCTGGGAACTGGTGAGGCACAGCTCAAGTGCTGGGCTTGGTTTTGGACTGACAAGGAAGATATTGAGCTGCTGGAGCATGTCCAGAGATGGACAGTGGAGCTGGGGGAGGGTCTGGAGCACAAGTCTGGTGGGGGCTCAGCCTGGAGAAAAGGAGAGCTGGGGGACCCTCCTGCTCTCTGCATCTCCCTGGCAGAAGGATACAGATGGGGAGGGTCAGGCTCTTGTCCCAGGTAACAGCCTCAAGCTGCGCCAGGGAAGGTTGAGATTGGATTTTAGGAAAAATTCCTCCACTGAAAGGGGAGCCAGGCATTGGCATGGGCTGCTCATGGCTGTGCTGGACTCATCATCTCTGAGGGAATTTAAAAGATGGGTGTGGTGTTTAGGGACACAGGTTAGTGGTGGCCTTGGCAGTGCTGGGTCAGCAGGTGACGTGGTGCCCTTGCAGCTCTCTGCCAGCCTGAACAGTGCTGTGGTGCTGCTGGTGGAGCAGAACAGGGCTAAAGGACTGTGGCTGTGCTGTTAAAGTGCTAAGCCAGGGTGTTTGACCAGGGCTAAACAATGTGTAAGCCAAGCAAGAATACATGCTCCTGTGGATTTGTTTCCTCTATTTTTTTCCTGTGCATGTGCACCTGGTAGAAGCTGCAGTTCTGTCTTGGTCAAAGTGGGGTACAGTTTTAGACCTGGCTACAAGAGATGATTATGAAAATTTTTTAGCTATTTCTGCTTTAAATGCTTCTGGATGATTTAACTCGTTTGTCAGTATAATTTGTCTGCCAAAGAGGCATTTGTTCATGAACTTGCTCAGCCTCTCCCATGGTAGGAGAAAAAGCTGAGGCTGTCACTCTTTTGGGGATTCCCTAGAGAATTTTGGCATGTAACAGATTTAATTACTTAGTTAAGAGAGTTTCTTAAGTTCACCAATGCAGGCTAGGGACTGTAAATGACAGAGAAAGTGAAACAAGGGGTGTGAGAGAATGAATAAAGAGGAGTGAAACTGTGATCTCTCCCAGATGTTAAAAAAAATTTTTGTGCAGCTGAACAAAGGTGCTGTGTGTCCAATATCATTTTTATTCCAAACCTTCAATATTGCAGCTGACGGCAGAAAATGTGCAGTAAAACATGGGGAGGCCACTGGGTAATATCCACTGTAAAGTGTTAATTGCCTATTGAGGCTGTAAACTATGTCAATATGCCTGGATCTGAGTTATTGACAGGCTCCCATTTATTCCAGCCTCACAAAGCTGGGCTCTTTAGAACTGGGGGCTCTAATCAGTCATGCTTTACTGAACCTACCAAGAAGCACCAGTCAATAAATGTGCTTGCTGTCTTAACCCTTTGAAGTTTGTAACATTACGGGTGGGATTGATAACATTGATTTGGGGAGAGCTCTTGACAGTGGAAGCCCTTTGGAAATGAAAGCTGCCTGCAGTAAATGACACCTCCTTTAGCCTGATGGTGGCTCTGGGTTGGTGGGGCCACAGAAACCTTGGTTTTCTGTCAGCACCCGAGCTCTGGGCTGGAGGAAGGAGTTATGGCTCAGTGATGAGTGCTTGCACAGAGCAGAGTGGCAGCTAGAGCTGGAGCTGGCAGTACTGCATTTATCACTATTAAAAATTCTGACAACTGTGGCTCATCACTTCTGATCCTGTAGCTGGCAAACAGCACAGGACTGAAGCCATCAGCACCCCACAGGATTATTTGCAAGAAACAGGGTGTTTCTCCTTATCCACCCACTAAACCCCCCCAAACCTGCCTCTCTGGTGCTGGTGGGAGTCTGTATTCCAACATTATTGCCTTAAATGAGTGCTGATGTCCAGCAGCTGTGGTGGCATTTGGGGTGGGAACTAAGCAGCAAATAAAAGGGTAGATCCTGCTCTCCAAGGGCTTTGGGGGAGGAATGCCTTTGCTGTAACATGTAGGGTTGGAAATGTTCTGAGATAAGGGCTGGCTTGTAGAATGCTTTGTGATGAAAGGCTCGTTGACATGAGAATAAAAGTTTTTTTTGGACTTGTTGGAATTCACCTTACTGTGGGAGCTAATACAGTTGTATTGACTTACACGTGGGTTCTTTTGTTTTTAAACAAAATGTCTAAAGCCTGGGGATAGTTGCTTTTTATTTTCAGGGAAAATCCAAACAAATGCAGATGAAAATTATCTGTGAAATCTGGAAGAGGGAAGCAAAGCAAAAGTGCTGTTGCTTGACATAATCTGTAACAATAAAGGTTTTGGAAGTTTTACAAAGAATTAGAAATGGATCAGAAAACCCTTCCCTGATGCATTTGCTCATAAAAAACTACTTATTTGTCTTGTAGATTAATTCTGGTTAAGAATGTTTCTTCCTCAATCTTTCTTGAACTATATATAAAGTGATATTTGTCCTTTCTGATTTGTCCCATACTTTTTTTATTTCTTTCCAAAGTGAGGAGGTTTTATAGTAAAATATGGGATCAAGATCTTCTTGTGTTTAGAGCCCAGAACTACCTGGAAAAAAAGAAGTGGGGTTTTTTTGTATATTTTTCACATGTAGTTCCTGGTGTAGGCAAAAAGAACATTACCTGGGCCAGGCTTGTTAGACACAGAGATTTTGGTGACCAGCTAATGTGTTTTTTAAATACTAGCAGTCTGCCTGTTCCTGGTGCTAAGTGCTATTTTAATAATACTAATTAATTTGTACTTGCTGAATTAAGTGCACCTAGGTTTCAAGCAGGGAGGTTAGACTCAGGTTAAGTATTTATTCTGCTCTTTTCCATGTAATAGTGCAAATCTTCTGCCTGTCAGACTGAAGCTGAACATCTTGCCATTTATTAATGGATATATGCAACTAAAATCCATACTTTGAGGCTGAAAATGTGCACAGGCTGAGAGTTAGGCTGGTGTCTGTTCTGTAAATGATAGGACTGGTTACTCCTTGCAGCACAGTAGGTAAATATGCTAGTGTCTCTGTGGTAAATAGGTGCATTTGCAAATGCTGATATTATTCATAGGGTCTCAAAGAACTTATTTCAAGCAAATCAGAACTGAGTTTAGTTTACTGTTTGTCTGAAATGAGCAGCTGTTTTCAATACATCCATTGCTGTTGCAGTGTGCAGACTAATATTTAAAATAACTATTCCCAAGCTGCAAGAAAATAAGAAATTGGATTCATTTTTCAGCTATTTTTTCTCGCTTTATTTTCTTTCCTTTTCAAAAAGTCTGTACAGATTCTAACATAAATTACACTTTTCCAGCCTGGATGAAAATCGGGGGAATGTTGGAGAAGTTTGGCTGTGAGTGCCTGGGTTTGGAATGAAGCAGGGTTACTGCCATGCAGCAGCATCTGCTGATAAAAATCACTGGTTTTGTCTGTGGAAAATTTCTCTGGTCTTGCCTATCCCTGGTGCAATGTGCAGGTGCTTTTTTGGGAAACAGGTACAAGCTCTTTTCAGGAGGCTGTGAAACACAGCAGTGTTGCTTGATGGAAAGACCTCTGGTCTAAGATTTACATTTCAGTGTTGATTTGATTTATCTTGTTTACATTAAGGGTGGGAGATATCATGCTGGATACTCAGTTTCTTTATCCTGCTTGTATTGGATATCAAAACGATGTGACTGCCTTTACTACCAAAGAATGCAGGTTAAACTCAGCTCAATGAGATGCTTTTCATGTAATGACAGCAAAATGCAGAGAACTTCAGGCTTGCAGCAGCCAACTGCAGGTCCAGATACTCCTGGCCTATGCCCTGGACCATTGGTGTCCATTTCTGATTGCTGGTTCTGGACAGGGGTGTGTAGATTGTGTGTTTTTCATCATTCAAAGCTGTCTGTGGGATTGGAGCAAGGTGTGTTTGGTTAAATAGCTGCAGTTCATTGTGCTCCTCTCCCCTGACAAAACGCCAATGAAAATATTCACGTTTCTGGAGTGGGGGGAAGAAAACAGGGATGTTTGCAAGGAAAGAAATGCTGGAAGTTGCAGCAGCAGGGGTAAGCAGGATATACAGTGCATTTCTGACCCATATTTAATGGAGAGGAATCCAGCCACGGATTAAGATTCTGTTTTCCATAGGCTTTTCCCGTGCTGTACTGCTGTGTGATGTGACCACTAGAGAGCAGGCTTAACCTAGTAACAAGAGCTAATTAGTTCTTGGCCTCTTCATTTGCAGCATTTCCCCAACCCCCTTCCACCTCTCTGTCTCGGCAGAGGCGACTTCCATGGTTCTTAGCTTTGCCTCCAACGCTGTGCAATCTTAGGGCTAATTAAAACACCACAGACGGCCTGAACCCCACATTAAAATTTGATGAGGAATTGATCAGCCAAGCAAACAGGAAATTTAGCTGTGTGAGTGAAGGTAATGTTTGCTCAAATGTGTAATGAGGTCCATGGGGAATATTTATGGGGACCTTAGTGACGGTTTCAGCACTTCCTTCTCCTTGAAGTCCTCTGACCTACCTGCCCTCTCCCTCATGGCAGTGTAGGCACAAGGAAACCCCAAGCTGCATCAGTCAAAGGTGAGCAAGTTTTGGGAAGTGGGCTATGTTTGGCCAAGGTGGTCTCATGTAAGCCTTTGCAAGAGGAACTGTGGAACAATACTGACTTTTGCAGTTTTGCCTTTGCAATAACAAAAAAAGCCCCACCAAAACACAAAACCCAACCAAATAACCCTTCCCATAATCCAATGAACATTGGTAAAATTGCTGGTGGAACTTGTTGAAGTGTTAGTAAATGGGTTGCTCAAAAAGGATGGGGCAGTGTGTTCCAGCAGGTGTTACCTTATCTGCATTGACCTCAGGATCAGGTACAAAAGCTGTCAGCACACAGGTGTCAGGAGGAAAGGCAGGATGCTGTCACAGGGGGCCCTCCTCAGCAGATTTTGTCTATTTCTAATAATCACTAAATACAAAGAAATGCTTTCCATATGCAGCAGAGAGGTGAACTTACCTGCATCTCATTTATCACCACTCATCCAAAGTCCATCAGCCCGTGCGGCTCTGAAGTGCTGGACTGAGCTCTTTTGGATAGATATCACTATCAAACCTGTATCTGCAAGGCACCTCTGTTGAGAACTCCCCTCAGCCTCTGGCAGGAGCTCAGCCTGACCTGGAAGCTCTTCCCAAAGCAGAGCATTCCCACCCAGATGTGGCTGTCAAGCCCAGCACATCAGCTGGTCCCAGCTCTTCACCACCCCACAGTTTCCTTCCAGTGCCCCTCAAGGGCCCCTATTTCCAGTTGTGAAAGCCTCTAAAGGTGAGGCTGATGCCTGAAAGTGCCTGACTTGGAGGAAGAGGGAAGATCTGTCTGGATGGCTGCTCCAAGGTCTGCGGCACAAACCAGCCAAGGAGTGAGAACCACCTTGGTCTTACTGGGGTAGGGGCAGCTCCCAGTGTGAGCCCTGAGGTCCCTGCCATTTTCACCCCATTGATTTGTTCTCCTGTAGGAATGGGAGCCCAAAACCTGTTTACAGTGATGATGGGAATAGTTGTGACTGAATATAGCAGAAGCTGGCAGAGCAGTAGTGCTTCTGACTGGCAATAAAATTCAGGGAAGTTTAGTCACTTGTGTCCAGAACAGCACTGGCACTGGGTAATTTTATGTCCTTCAAGTGTTGTAGCAACAGTAGCAATGAGATTTGTGTAAAAAGAAAGCAATTACTCTTGCTTTCTAGAGGGAAACATTGAAGTGAGAAATTTGGAAATACCAGGTTGTATTCTGAAACAATCACAAAGAATCTCCAGTGGCATAATGTCTAGGCTGTGTTTTTTAATAGCCCAAGGAAAGTAGAATGCTGGTCTTGTGCTCAGTGCATTGGAATAAAAAGTTGGTCTTTCACATCTAGGTTACAGTTTACAACAGCGTGTCAGAGCCTTTTTGAGGAGGAGGAGCAGTCTAAAAGCAGAGTCAGCACACTCCTGTCTGAGCTGGCTGTCTTGTTGCCAGGGGCTGGTGTCTGTGTGCTGCTGCACAAAGCCATGGGGACACCTAACCCAGTATGTCTAAAATATAGTCCTCCATTAGACCACTTAAACATTCGTTTATGAGTCCAAGACTCACCAGAAGAGCAGCTGTATTTAATTCCTGTCTGCATTGGATCAGAGAATGTTTAAATGAAGGGCCTGGCAGGACATAAAACCAGACTGGAACCTGCCTCCTGTGGAGAGTTGGGACACTTGGCCTGCTTTGGTTGCACAGGAAGAGTGTTGTGCAAAAAGCTAAAATGAGAACTTGAAGCAGAATCTAATTACCCATGTTTCAGTCGTAAGTCACTTGTTTACATCCAGCTTTACATCTGTTACTGAACGTGCTGCTTTCAACCTCCCTGACATTTCATCTAGCTTGAGATGAGGGTTTGAACTAAATAGTAACATTTCAGAGACTCTCAGTAGATCTTATTTTGCATTACTTCCATCTTGCTAATTAACAATACTGTTCATAGACTGTGGGAGGGGACACAGGATTGTATAAGAGCACATTCAATAAATAGGCAAGCAGTGAATGCATTGATCAGGATTTTTCATAGCTTAAGAAGGTCTGCTGGGATTCTTCTGTCAGGTGTGGACTCATTTTGCCCTTGTTTACTGGGAATGTTGCTGGAAAGTGCCAACAGTTCTGGCCTGGCTGGAGCCTCACAGCTGAGAGACAGAAGATTTAATTGCAGGAATATCTGGGTGCAGGCTGAACAGCTGTGTGGGAGGTGTGGCTGTATGAGGAATAATATTCTTTAGAAGTGTTTTGCCCTCAATAACTAATACTTTGTTTTAATAACTGTCTGGTCACTATTGCTATCAGCCTACAATAAATCTGAGCTTTCCCCTGCTCCAGTCTTTGTCATCTGTTAACTTTGCTGATCATGAGTTTCATTACTACCTTGAACTTCCATAGGATTCTGAACAGGGCTGGATTGAGTCTGGTTCTTGCTGCACTCCTTGGTAGCTCTCCTTTAAAAGCTACAGTTTGAAGTCAGTCTGAACCATTTATTTAATCCCTTTGGTGACTGGAATATGGGGCTTTAAAGAAGAATTTAGGTACATCTGAGTCAAAAGTCTTGGAGAAGTCCAAGTCCACTTTATTATCACAGCTGCTTCTATCAATCAGTCTTGTAATCTGGCCAAAAAAAGATAAGTGTGGTTTGTTTAAACCAATTTTCCATGAGACATCACAATTGTAGTTCCTGTCTTCAATTCTTTATTGATAGCCCATGAATAAATCTTTTATTATTTTGTCAGTTATTAAGGCTAGACTAGATGGTCCACGTTGCTCCGGAATCATCCTTAACTCTTCTCAAATGGAAATTATGTTGGCAATGCTGCAGCTTTTGGCGTTTACGAGGTTGTTTGCCATGATGTATTAAAAAGTTAACAGTGCACTGGTTCCTTTAAAACTCTTTGGTCTCTGTTATCTTGACCTGTTGATTTAATTTATTTTTTTTTTTTTAATTTTTTGGCAGACAGCCGAAGATAATGCAGATGACTTAGTTGCTTGATGAGAAGTCATCTGATCAAACCAAGGAGCCACAAGGCTTTGTTAAACTCTCTGATCTAGCTGAGGCATTTAGGGGATGTTTACACACATCAATGTCTTTTGTTTTAACAAGTATCTGTGAAACACTCCTGCTTTTTCAGTGTTTCCACGTGTAGTTTTGTTTCCATTTAACGGAAGGAATGATTGCCTATAGGGGGTTTGGTGCTGTTTCTTTATAATATTTATTATATATAATTATTGTGTGTTGATATTCTCTTTATTCCATTAGCCCCCGTTCTCTTTTTAAAACTTCTTTAATTTTTTTTTAAAGTCTTTTAAACACGACTATTTCTTTTAGCCGGCATATCATTCTTTTAATTTACTGTTTGTGTAATTACAGCTCTTTGAGCATCTGCTGAAAGTCCCTGAACAATTTTCAGTTTTTAATGATACTTTCATTATTAAACTTGATGCTCCTGGTCAGTTGTAAGTCTGAGTCTTCGGTGGAAAAAAAAAAAAAAAATAAAATATAGTTGTTGTATGAATGACTGCTTGAATTTCCCTGGCTTTAATCTTTCAGTCATATGAGCTGCACTGGTAATTTCCTCTGCTTGTAAATCTCCTTTTTTAAGATGCTTCTGCCAGTTTATTTGAAGTGTCTACCGCTAACAAAGGGCCAGTGTCAAAGGGAAGGTTTAACGTGCGATCAAACACTGAATTGTCTTCAGCAACAATTAAATGTAACAGCACCCAATGCGGGGCTGGGCAGGATCAGCCCGAGGGCAATTCCTGCCACCGCTGCTCCGCTCCGTGCTCTCCTGTCTGACTTAATAAACTTTTCATGCACAAAGTTTCAATTAGAGGAGCCCAGCCTGTGTTTAAAATCCCACCAGGCAGGTGGCAGCGGAGATGCCTTGGTACCAGCAGGGTCTCCTGAGGCCGTTCGGGAAGGACCATTGCCATGTGGGGAAGGATGCTGGGGACAGCTGTGCCGAATGCCACCGAGCTGACCGACACCTGCCTGGCAGTGCCTTGGACAAAAGGTTTCTGCCTTAAAACCCGGGGCTTTTCTCATAGTGAGGGTGAAAGGCCGTGTTAATTCTGTGAACGCTTTGGAAAATGAGACAGTGACAATCCCAAGGCTGATATTTAAGGCACATATAATTGTAAAGGTGAAGGGGGTTTTGTTCCTTTTAACATCAGGAGAGATGGAGAGAGAACTTGCTTTCTGTTTTTTTGGTGGCGGCTTTTCGGGTTTTTTTTAGGTTTTTTTTTTGGTTTGGGTTTTTTTTGTTTGTTTGTTTGTTTTTGGGGTTTTTTTTTGTTTTTTTGTTTTTGTTTTTTTTTTGAAGCCACATTCCCTTTTCTCTTCCACTGCTCAAGTCTGTCTCTATGAGTGTTGCTCTGCTCAAGTCTGTCTCTCCTATGAGTGCTGCTCTGCTCCAACTGAGGCACTGCAGAAACGAACCCATTTGAGAGGTGTCTCTGTTTTCCCATCGTGGTCTCTCCCCCAAACTCTAATTGCTCCAGGAGCACTAATGAACCTGTAATCAGACCTCCCTGTGATATTGGCAAATGTTAGATTCATTTTACAGACAGGGAATATATCTGAGCAGGATAGCGCTGATTCCATCAGTGAGACCAGGGATGAAAACTTTCATTTGTACTGTTTTTTTAAAACTGAGCCTTTCATACAGGCTCATCCTTTGCTTTTTTATTTTTCCTTTTTTTTTT
>VZUA01067823.1:286-11899 GCA_013401035.1 Horornis vulcanius
TTTTTTTTAATTTTTTCAGGCTATGAAAGGTGATATCCAAAATAAAACAAGCCCTGCTGAAACAGGACTGGTGGGTGTTTTTTCCTCTCTCAGTCCACTTAGCCAAGGTCAGCCTTGGATCATAGCTTGGAATTGCATTGTCCCTCTTTGCCCTGATATTTGTGTGTGGAGTGGGGTTGGGGATGGTTTTTTACTGTTTTTCGTTTTGTTCTGCTTTTTTATCAGATCACCCTCCAAATAAAACCCTGCTGGAAGAAGAGATGTGACTTTTGTGAAACACTTGGTGAGAGAAGATGGACAGAAACATTCCCTGAGCCCCATCAATCCCGACAAAGGGGGCCAGCAGAAATCACCTGTTGATCTCAGCAGTGGAGAAAACACTTTTGTTGAAAACAATTGCTAAATAAAGGGGCAGCCCCTGGTGGAACAGCCTGGCCCTGTGTCTTTTTTGAACAATTCCATGGTGCTGCTGTGTAAAGAGCTCAGTGCCACAGCTTGTCGTGGTCTGGTACCTCCCAAAACACTGCATGGAGGAATTATAATTAACCCCAGTGGTCCACCAGTATTCAAACAGCTTTATTTTTATTTTTTTTTTTACCCTGGAGATTTCCTTGTTCTGTTTCACCCCATGGCAGTGTGGTTAAGGGCTGAGTTTGGGAAGATGCACTCAGCTCCTTTTGACAGGAAGAGAGGCCACATTCTTTCAGGGCAAATGGAGCATTAAAGCTCTTCACAGGCCAGTGGAAACAGGATTTCAATTCAGTTTTGAAACAGGTGGTTTCTAAAGCAAAGACAGAAAAAGAATCAAGATGATTTTTCACCTGCTGCCCCCAGGAATGATAATCCAGTTTATCACCGTGACTTTGGGTGGAGAACAAAAAAAAATATTAATTTTTTCCACCTGAGAGAGCTTTACAAAATGTGCCCACTGAAGGTGTGAGAATGCCTGGAGGGCTGTGATGCTGTTTGCTGTGCAGTATTCATGACTGGTGATTTTATTTCTTCTTCCTGCACCGAGTTCATTCCAGCTGGTGCTCGAATCTCTCAGCAGCATTCATCTTGCAGCTCACCCAGCTCCCGGTGAGGCACAGCTGGTAATCTGCTTCCTCTAAAAAAGCATCAAAGTCCCCAATGACACTTGAAAGCAACTAAGAGGGGTGAATCATCTCTTTAATTTAGGCCATCATAGCACCTGAACCAATAATTCCTTTAGCTCAGAGATAATCCAGGGCTGCCCATCCCCTCTTCCTTCTCTTCTCTGCTTCAAACTGATGGAAGAGGCTCCCACACTGCTCTGCTCATTTCAGGCCTGACCACGCTGCAAACATTTCTCACCACACTTACTTAATGCTCGCTTTTTTCCTCATAAAAAGGTCGTGTTAACCCAATTTCTTCACAAAAAGAAAAATTACAATTCTTGCAGATGCCTATGAGGTGCTAACTCGGAGCCAGGGCTGGGTGTTTGCAGCAGACACATTTCTCCTGTCTGAAAAAAGAGAAGGGAAAAGGGAAAAGGGAAAAGGGAAAAGGGAAAAGGGAAAAGGGAAAAGGGAAAGGAAGAGAAGAGAAGAGAAGAGAAGAGAAGAGAGAAAAGGAAAGAGAGAAAAGAGAAGAAAAGAGAAAGAGGAGAAGAGAGACAAAAGAGAAGAAAAAACGAAAGAGAGGAAAGAGAAAGAGGAGAAAGAGGGGAGGAGAAGAATCTGAATGCCCTCTAGAAAACCCCCAACATTTTGTTTTAAATAATAAATACAATAACAACACTTTAACAATAACCATAATTACATCCCTTCTGGACTTGTTCTACTCAGGTACCTAAAATGACCCAGTCTCTTTGAGGCAGGGCCCACCTCTGCTATATCTGGATAGCACCAAGCACAAAGTGGATTTTAGCCCCCAATTATGCACCTTTGGCACAACTGTAATAATTTTCAAGAAAGAATAGATAAGAATAGACAATAGGCAAGAATAAGTAAGCTTTATTTACATGAAAGGAGAAAGGTGGAGGAATTGGGGTAAGAGGCAGCTGCTCCTTACTTAAATTCTCATCTGCACAGGGATGTTCTGTTTTCTCTGGCTCCAGTCTTTGTCTGTGTGGTGTTGATCAGCAAGCATTTTCAGGAGGGGAAGAAAAATTGGCTTTTTTTCCAGGTCCCTGTGTTAGTAAGGGACACAGGACCAGGAATTGATATATTCATGGGGAGAAGTGGCATCTGTGTTGGGATCCACAGAACTTTCTCCAGGCTTTCCAAATCTGTGGGGATTGCTGAAAGCCCCTCAGCCACAGCCACGTACCTGCCCCATGCAGGGTGACCGTGCAGAAAGTGCAGTTTCTTGGGGCTGGCCATCCAAAATTCATCTCCACCTCCCTGCTCTTGGCTGGCCAGAAGGGGAACAGCTTTCCTGTGCACGACTTCATTAAGATTGAAGAATTGTTGCTGTGTGCAGGGATATTTCACGTGGCAGGGGCTTGGCTGTGAGTGATGCTTTACATTAAAACTGATTAGTGCTCACAGCAGAGCAGAGGTGGAACCCTGATTCCTTCCTCTGTGTTAGTCCTTGTGTAATGCTTAGATACCTTGACAGAAAGCACATTATAAATGTGTAAAATACACCAACATCATGTTCCTCTGCTGTGCAAGGTATCCTTGAAAAGCTTGTGCTCTTTAGCCTTTCTCTCTGAAGACTGCCACCTTTCCCTTTTTTGCACCACAACAACGTTTTGCTGCCTGTAAACACCAGGCAGCTCTGAAGGATCTGCTAAAAAGAACAAGTCTGTTCCCAGGAGGCTTAAATGTACCTGCACAGGAAAACATCCAAGGGTCCAGAAAATAGGAAAACTCGATGTCAGCTTAATTGGCAGCTACGAGTACACAAAGAAGGGAGATCCATTGTAATCTGTGCAATGAGGTTCAGTATTTAAAGTTAAATGTCCATCAATTAACTGGAGAAGGGAGGTCTGAGGACATTTCCCTGAAGCGACTATAAATATAATTTGCTGTAATTATGAGGCCCTTTCTGTTGCCATAGTGACTTCAGATGGCTTTAGTCTACCTGAGAATTTGGTTCGTAGATTTTGACTTTAACTCGCCGTGGTGGTTTAACCCCAGCCAACAGCCAGGCCCCCCGGAGCTGCTCACTCACTCACTCACTCCTCCACCAGCAGGGCTGGGAGAGAGCCAGGAGAGTGAAAACTGGAAAGCTCCTGGGCTGAGATACAGGCAGTTTAATAGGGAAAGCTGTGCACACAAGGAAAGCAAAACAAGGGATGGGCGGGCAGAAGTTCAGCCATCTCCAGGAGAGCAGCACATGCACATATCAGTTTTGAAGGAGCTGATAGGTTATCATAGAGGGGTTTTTTTTGGTTATTCAAAGGTAGATAAGGACCCCCAAGTGCATTTGGTGCCCTGTGTGAGCACAGAAGCACTCCAGACAGAGAGCCTGCCGTGCTGTTGCACTGTTTGCTCCCCTGTGGAACTAATCCCTGTTTCCCTGAGACGTGGCTGGGGTTAGGTGAGGGAGGCAGGAGGGCATTGATGCTTTCCCTGGGAGTGCAGGGAGGCTATCCATAGCCCCTGCACACGCTGTTGTGTAACCATGACCTAGATGACAACTTGTGGGCTCAGCTTTTGTCAATGCGCCGCTTTGATTTAATAGGGCACAATCTGTTTAGCTGGAGCATTTGGCTCCTAGGTATACGAGCTGGGGAAGTATCTGAATGTTAACTTCCACGCTCCTGCCTGCTTTCTGAACGTGTCTGAATGCTCAGACACACGCTGGAAGCTGCCTTCATTCCAGATGGCAGGTCACTGCAGGCGGTCCTGCCCGATGTGTGCAAACAGGCAGGGGTGTGCAGGGATGTTTAGGAGGCAGGCACAGGTCACCCTGCTCCTCTGGCTGCCCAGCAGGGCCCAGCACTTTCTGCCAGCCCAAGGAGCAGCTCAGTTTCTCCTCCTCAGCTCCAGGGACACCACAGCCACCATCAGGGGTGGCCTGGTGCAGGCACCTCCAGGGCCCTGTGTGTGGCAGGGGGGCTGCAGCTCACAGTGAGGGGCTGGGAGATGCCTCCCTGTGGGTTTTGATCTTCTTTGCCTTGTCAGAGCTGGGATTAAATGCTCAGGAGATGCAGTTCATGTTCAAGATCAGATGTTTATTAATTCTTCTCTATGTTATAGTCTCACAAGCTGTGAGTTCTGGCTAACAGAGGGAAAAATGGCTCTGTCTCTATCTCTCTACAAGGCCTTTTAGGAACAAACTGTCCAATTAAGAAATGACACCTCAATTATTTTTACTTTTAACCCAATAACCAACCACCCGTGGCCCACAATGTGGATTTTTCTACCCAGTTACAAAATCCCACCCAGAGCCATGGAGAGAAGGTGAAAAAGAAGGACTCAGCCTCTGCCCTGAAACCTCCACCTTGCTTTATATCTATTACTGTATTCTAAACCCTGAAACTCTGAGTTTTGCACCCTGTGCTGTCACACACTTCTATCCAAACTCCACAGCCACAATCCCAGGGCTGTCACTCAATTTTGGGAGCCTTTTCCACGGGCTCAGGTCAGTGCAGGGTTTGCTTTGTACTTCAGAGATCCTGGAATTCTCAGTGCCCAGGGCTCCAACACCTGCTGGGAAATGTTGAATTTCTGCTTGGGGCCAGTGTGGTTTTACTCTCACAAGGGTTCAACACACTCTGAGGGTGTCCAGCAACCTCCCAGAAATGGCTTAAAAATAATTAGCAAGACAGCTGATAGAGGGTGTTTTGAGAAACCAAAAAGGTTTTAATTAAAGCAGAAAATAACAAACTATACAGAACAAAAGAACAAAAGCCCTGCAAGACACCCTGAAAATGCCCTGAGAATCTCTGTGCTCTCTCTCAAGTGTTTAATGATTTAGCAGGGATTTTTTGCATGCTGCCCAATAGAAAATAGTTACATTTCTTGAGGAAAAGCTAAAGAGATCAGCAGGTGCCTTTGCCCTGACACTGGGCCAATCATGGTGAGAAGAGCACAGAAGTTTCTGGTTCATCTTCCTTATGAGACTGAAAATGGAATAAAAGCCTTTAAAATGCCCCTCAGTTGCCCCATCTCCAAGTCAGAAAAAGCTGTAATCCAACGTGGTCTATCAAGTTCCACTCTGCTGAAGTTCAGGGCAGCTCCTGGGGGAACCAGAAGATGTGGGAAGCAAATGTAATTGACTTTCCACAGAATATGCATTCCCAGGAGCTTTTGAAAAATATCAGCTCTGAAAGCCCCTGAGCCCTGAGCACAGCCTTCCCTATGCATGGGTGCCCCCTGTGCTTTGCAATTTCTCCTGTGACAGCAGTAATACATCAGGCCATTTAGGAAGGCTGTTACAGATTCCCCTGCATGCTCTGAAATTAAGTGTCAGGTAACCTAGGTTCACCCATTTTTTCCATTCTTAGGAAAAACCACAGGAAAGGTATAATAAGAGTGATTAGCCCCAGGTATAAAACCTGATATTTCCATGTCTTACCCAGGGTCAGATTTCATCAGATCATTATGGTCTGACCTTGGCACATTCCAAGATTTTTTTTTTCCCCCCTATTATTGTTCTTTGCTCTTTAAAGAAATTCTCCATCCACGTTAGCAAACCGTTCCACTGGTTAGAAAAGTTGGACATATTTTAAGAGCTGTGTGGCCAGGGGGGTTTTTCCAAAGTGCTCAGGTATCTGCTAGGAATGTTCCAGAAATATAGCTGTCAACATGGAAAAATGCTAACAGCAAAAGGCTCGGATGAAAATTTAAGATGTACGGAGGGGAAGATATTAAATTTCTGATGCCCTGACAGAGGTCAGGAGGGAATCAGAGGAGTCAGTTGCTCAGTCTGCTCAGTCTCTCTGTCCTGGAAATGCTGTTGTGAGAGAAATATTGCCAGCTCATCTCACTGTGGGTCTGCTTTGCTCCCCTCCTCCTGGCTCCCCATTTTCACTCTGTCTTGCAGGCTCACCTTTGGCTGGAACTATTTTTCTGTGCATGGGGATGAAGGCACAGATTTCTTTTGTTTTTCCCAGTGGACAGTCTTCAGGAAGGGCAAGGAGCTGAAACTGTAATTTAACTGAATTCCATCTCTGATTTGGAAAACCCAACAGCCTTTATTGCCACATCCATTCTCCTTTATGTCTCAAGCCTGGATATTGCAATGGTAAATGTGGGTCCCAGTTCCTTTGGGTTTTTTTGGCACAGGCAGGAGTCCACCAGGAACAAGTTAATTCCATCACCTAGACATTGCTGTTTTTTTATAGGTGGATATAATTCTGGTATTAATTAGTAATTTGGGCTCTTGCAGCATTGAAGACCGAGCAAAACCTAACAGCCTTGCAAACCACACCTGCATTTTACAGTCACTTACCAATCACACATTTGTCAGAGGGCAAAGCTCATCTGAGGGGGCTCAAAATTGGTTTACACAGCACCCTTTCAGTGCAGGATCTGGCTTTGCCCTTGCCCCCCTCGTTCCTGGTGCCCTGGAGATGTACAGACCCCAAATACACCATGCCACCAACCCACAGGAGCTGTTGGAGCAGCAAATCCACGCTGGCACCAGCCACATCCCGGCTGCCTGAAGCCAGGGCAGCCCATGTGGTGGCACTTGTGGTGGCACAGGGACACCCAGCCTTGCTCCTGTTGCTGCAGTGTCACTGTGCACAGGGGCAGTGACATCCTCTGCTGATGCACAGCCTGCTGCCTTCTGCTGCAGCGTGGCTGGGGACAAGCAAGAGGCCTCCAGGGTCACCTGCAGGTGCACACCAGGAGCTCCTCACTGCTCTTGTGAGCAGCAGCATCACTCAGGCCAGCAGAAGACACTGGCTGTCCCCCAAAGCCTCGCTCTGCCCACATGACCAAACCACAAGAGCTGTACCCACAGAGCCTTGACAATTCTCTGTGTGCTCACAGGTGTGGCACAGCCCTGTGCCCTCTGGGCTGCTGGCCACGGCCACTTTCCTGGCACTGGGTGCTTTTGCTGTGGTCAGTGACAATCCTGGCCTCTGGTGTGGACAGGCTGTGCCTCCCCAGGGGGATCATCCCTCTCCAGGCATCCCTCAAGGTGGTCCTGGTGCATGGAAGCGCTGGCTTCAGGAGGCTGAGACAATTAACAATTAAAGTGAATCAATTAGAGCATTGCCCCTGCTTTCAAACCAGCTTCAAAGTTAATTCTCATTGATTTTAGTTTTGGCAGTTGATGGCAGAGAGGCAGTGGGATAGAAGCATTGGTGGTGAGAGGAAATCAGTGCCCATCAAATAGACAGAGCCATAATAAATGACCAATTAAGATCAGCAGGCTAAAAATGGATGTGATTAACCAGAGGGAGTGCAAATGGGAGCTGTGAAATTGGAGTCACAATAGCAGGGCAAGGAGTTATTAATGAGATGTGGCAGCAATCAGAATGGCTTCAGTGTATTAAAGTACTCTGTCTCTCATGGGTCGTGTTAGCTGACCTCTCAGTGGCACATTGGAAAAAAAAAAAGGAAAGCAAAACAAACAATCGAGTTTCATTTTAGGGGCTGGGGATTGTAACAGACGTGGTGTAAACACAGTTGCTTCAGATGTGAGCACAGTTCAAGCTGCTGCTGTGACACAGTCTGTATCAGCCTGTGCAGGGCTGTCACAGAGGCCACCGTGTCCTTATAGAGGCTCAAATTTCACAATTCCAGTGAGATTATTTTCCGAGGCAAACTGCTTTCCTACCATGAGTGCTGCTTCTCTGGGTTAGAGCAGCAGAGGAGGGGCAGGAGCAGGTCCAGTGGTACATCTCCCCTGATTTAAATAACCAAGGTAAGAAATTACTGCAGAGTGGGAAAGTCTCACACAAGCAGAGCAAGAGTTACACCAAGTTCAGATCTGGCTGATGAGAAACTGTTTAAGCAATTAAAAAACAGCAATGCAGTCCCTGCTTTTTTTAAATTTTCTTTCTTTTTAATTGCAGCTGGTGGACTGAATGCCTTACAATCACGAAGAGCTGTGCATCAGAGGGACACAGAGAAGGCCCTTGCTGCGGAAAGGAAGGAGAGACAATTTAATCTCATCAGCCATGGGATTACTGGGCTGTGCATCAACCATCAGTCTCACTCATGCTGATGGGCAAGTGCAGCAGCAGGAATAATCCAGCCTGAGTCCCCCAGCAGCTCAATAAACTGTTGTGTGATGCTCCTTTCCCTTCTCAGAGATGGAGACTGCTCTGGAGGGGAGATCAGGTTGCTCTGATGGGTTTAACTGAGGTGTGAATTCTCTTTTACTGCCACCATTGTCACCTGCAGGACACAGATTCTGTCCTTGGTAACAAAATACCACAAAAGGGGCGAGTGCCTTCAGGACAGGCTGGCCCCTTGCAGAATTCCTGTTTTCCAGACCGTGGCCTCCTGGTGAGACCTGTCAAACCCTTCCCTGCTGTGCCAAAGGAGCCAGAGTCCTGTGAGAGGAGGGAAGAGAGGGGCTTGGTGCTCTCTGTAAGCTCCCAGCAGCTTTGCCTTGAGCACTGGGTGTGTAAGTGGTGCTGCATGGAAGGGCAGGAGGAGGAAATGTCTCGCTCCAAACACCTTTGATCCTCATCCCAGGGGAAATCACGAGTGCTGGCCTGTGAGCCTGACTCCTGCAGCTGCTGGCAAATGCTGCCCAGTCAGAAAAGATTCCCTGGATGGATTTCACTGGGGCTGGCAGCGACAGAGCAAGGAGCACGGTCCCACACAGTGCAAGATGGAGGGAAAAGATCTCCAGGGAAAGGAGAGGAGCTGGAAGGGCCTGGGGCTGTGGTGGAGGCACTGCGAGCTCCAGTGAACCACGACTGAAGAGGGCCATGGGTACAAATCCTCTCCAGCACACCCCATGGACATTTCCATCCCACACAAACCCTTGCTGTGCTCTCCCCTTGGTTGCCAACTGCACTGCTTGACCCAGGGTCCCCTGCAAACCCTTCCTGCTCCCACTTGGCACCTCCTCACCCTTGGAGACAGACATCTCTGCACCCCAGGCCTTGCCACACATCTCAGATTTTCTCCTCCCTTTCCCAGCAGCTGCCTTTCCTTTTTTTTCTCAGACCTCCCCCAGAGCTGACTTGGAAGAGCAGCCCCAGGGTCTGGTGTCAGCACCCTTTACTGTCACCGTTGCTGCCAAGGACATTTGCCCTCTGCCTGTGGTCTGGGGCTTTTCCTCATCTTGTCTCAGAGAACCTTGAACTCCTTTAACAGCACAGCCTGTCACACAGGAGGCACAAAAAGTGGGGGATTTGTGCCATTGTGTTGGAATAGAGGACTCACAGGGGGTCTCATGTATTTGACACTCTCAGAAGAGCTGAAGTAGGTCAAAAAACTGGATTTTCACTTTGCTGTGACCAGATACAGATTAAAAAAAAAAAAAAAAAAATCTAAAAGCCCTTCCAAAAGCTAAGGACAGCCCTGGAGAGGAGNGAGTTAATTTCCAGCAGCACTTTTCTATGGCAAGCAGTTTTCCCTGTTGGTGTTTGTAAGTAGAGGACACAAAGATGGCAGTGCCAGGTCCCTGAGTGCACAGAGGTGACATTGTCCTGTCAGGACACAAAGCTGGGCTCCCTCCTAACACTGCCTTCCAAGCACTGTGGGATTGGGAAGGAGCCATCATCTTGGAGCCCTGGGCATTGAGAATTCCAGGATCTCTCTGCTGACCCCCAGGCAAACCCTGCACTGACCTGAGCCCGTGGAAAAGGCTCCCAAAATTGAGTGACAGCCCTGGGATTGTGGCTGTGGAGTTTGGATAGAAGTGTGTGACAGCACAGGGTGCCAAACTCAGAGTTTCAGGGTTTAGAATACAGTAATAGATATAAAGCAAGGTGGAGGTTTCAGGGCAGAGGCTGAGTCCTTCTTTTTCACCTTCTCTCCATGGCTCTGGGTGGGATTTTGTAACTGGGTAGAAAAATCCACATTGTGGGCCATGGGTGGTTGGCTATTGGGTTAACAGTAAAAATAATTTAGAAGAGGAATGAAGCCCCTCTGCCAGGATGTCATCAAATACTGCAGAAGAAAAGCACCCTACATTAAAACTGCTGTGAGTTCTTGCCTGGGGATGGGAGGCAAGAGGTGACCCAGAGCAATAAAAACCCAGGCACTGCAGAACAGCTGAGCAGGGATCCCATCCTGGCAATCCCTGCTTGTTTTTCAGTTTATTAGCAAGAACTTCACTAAAGAGAGAGCTGGGAGATGATGAAAGAGCAGCAGTGGGAGATTATTTGTAGGATGCCAGCCAAAAAAAGAAGAAAATTTGTAGGAGGAGTTCGAAGGATGGAAATGGACTTGTTTTTTCAGGCATAGTCTGAGAAAAATAGTTCCAGGGCTCAGGGTGATGAGGGGGGTCTGCAGAGCAGAATATCCTGCCTGGCCCTAAATGGACAGCTTTGAAAGAAGGACACCCCCCCAAATGAAGAGAAGACTGAAAGGATAATTTACATTTACTTTGTGTTATGCTAAAACTTTCCTTTTTTCCCCCTCCATTTTTATATTAAGGAGATTTTTTCCCCCCCCTACAACATCCAAAATGCCCCTTTGGAAGCCACATTTTCCAAAGTTTTTGAAGAACTCTCAACGTTTTACTCAGCTGGATGAGGCCTGAGGCTGAGGGTGCTGATCCCAGAGCTGGGAGATGTTGGACTGGCTGGAACAACTCCCTTCCTACATCACTCTGCAAACTGGAAACAGAAACAGGAGACAGAGGGAGAAGGGGGAGACTCCTTTAAACCATTCATGCTGGAAGAAATTCTTTCCCCAGCATTCATTCTAGTTTGTGAGTGGAGACTCTGGCTACAATCCCCATATCCAAGAAGTTTCCCATGCCAGAGAACAGAATAAAACACAATAGAAGTGTCCACAGTAATTTGTGTTTTGCTAGATCTGAGATTATGTTTAGCATTGTTGCTGATGGGGGGAAAAAAGAAAAAAGAAAAAAAAAAAAAAAGGGAAGAAAGAGCCCAAACAGCTTTAATAATAGATTTTGGGGGACTTTGAATTGTCAGAGCCATTTTCTAGTCACAGTTTGTCTGAATCATACTTGGCACTGGTAATATACCACATCTCCTGTCATTCTTTTAATTACTTTATAGCCTTTTAAAAGAGCATTTTAAAAAATTAATTAAGAACACCTCTGATTTCAGAGCAAGCATGAGAAGATAAAAAATCCCTGCTGTTTCATTTTAAGTGGCAGGTTGAGCTGGTGCTGAAGATAAGCTCCCTGAAAAATCTGACATGCCAACACCAGAACAACCCCTAAAGATAACCTAATTTTTTTATCCATTTAAGGGTTTGGGAAGTGCAACATTTTTGAGTTTAAGGAGACAAAGGGCCTCAGTTAAATAATTATGTTACCAGAAGTCTGCACTAGATGGATTGGTTCCACTCTTTGCCAATTAAAGCTTGAAAAGGAGCTAAGGTTAGTCTAGAGCTGGTTGTAGCCTGTGGTAGAAATCACTTGCAGGTTTCTTTTGTGCAGAACCAGAGGATATGAGCTCTTTGAAAGGCTGCAGAAATATCAGCAGTTTAGGAGTCATATTAGAGCTGAACAAGATGTTTCTGCTTTAACAGCTTATTTGATGGATTTTTGATCTCTGCCCAGCAGATGTGTCTAACAGCCACA
>VZUA01067824.1:5872-18248 GCA_013401035.1 Horornis vulcanius
AAAAAAAAAAAAAAAATTCCAGATGATAATCCATTTTGTTTCCCAGCACACGCATACACACGAAAAACGCCGTGGTTCCGTGCACACACCATGCAAGCCGACGTGATCGTTTACAGCCGAAAAAGATTCCAGTCGGATCGTAGGCCCAGGGTTTTATTATTACGGCAACAAATAATACAGTGGTATCGCGATGAATATCCAGTTAACTCTCCCCCTTCCCAAGACCTTCCTAAAAGATAATAATAAATAAAGTGGGGGTTTCCCGGTCTATTCCTCTTATCTAAGTTCTGAGACTTTGTGGCAAGAGGAGCGAGATGGCTCTTGGGCTTTCGACGGGCGGGAAGGAAGGAGGAAAACACCCAGAAAAGACCCCGGGAGGCTCCGTTTCGACAGCCTTATGTGTCCCAGCCTTGCTCGCGGGGAACGATTCTCCTCCCTCAGCTTGCGGTGGGCTCTCCGCGTCACCCGGACGGGGCCCAGCCAGCTCTGCCCGGGGAGAGGCGGCGGCTCAGACCGGCGGAGGAAGGGGGTAGAAGGGGTGCGGTTCATCTTCCCCCCGAGACGAGGGGAGGCCTCCGGGGTTTCCGCGGCGCTCGGGGCGGGGAGAGCTCAAGGAAAGCGGCGCAAAGAGAAATCAGGCGGGGTGCCAAGGGGAGCCCCGCACCTCGGGGGGTGCGCCGCGGCAACAACGGGGCCAAAAAGCTCACGCCTCGGTGGCGAGGGAGGGCCAGAGGGAGGAAGGGAGGGGAGGGAAGGAAGGAGGAGGGACGGGCGCCCCCCCCCCTCGCCGGCCTCGTCCCGTGCGGCGGCGGGACCGCGGCGGGACCACGCCATGCCCGTGCCCGCGCCCCGGGCCGGGACCCGGCCCCGCGCTGATTGCGTTATTTAATTATCTCCACTTTATTCCCTCAGATGTTTATCAGCTGCTTTGCATATCACGTGGGGGCGGGCGGGCCAATGAGGGCCGGCCTGGCGCGACGCTGGCGCGTCAGCCCTGGTCAAGTCCCGGAGATTGAGTATCTCTTTTTTCAGTCTTTGGGGCTTTTAAAAAAGAGCCACTAGTCTCAATGCGGAGCGGGCTATGACAGCCTCCGTGCTCCTCCACCCCCGCTGGATCGAGCCCGTCATGTTCCTCTACGACAACAGCCTGGATGAGATCAATAAGAACATGGACGGGTTTCACGCCGGCAGCAACTTCGCGGCGGCGGCGGCGGCCAACCCCTGCCGCAACCTGATGGCTCACCCCGCACCCCTGGCCGCCCCCAGCGCCGCCGCCTACACCTCCAGCGAGGCCCCCGCCGCCGGCATGGCCGAGCCCACTGTCAAGCAGTGCAGCCCCTGCTCGGCCGCCGTGCAGAGCTCCTCCGGCGCTGCGCTGCCCTACGGCTACTTCGGCAGCAGCTACTACCCCTGTCGCATGACCCACCACAACGCCATCAAGTCCTGCGCCCAGCCCGCCTCCACCTTCGCCGACAAGTACATGGACACCTCGGTCTCCGGCGAGGAGTTCACGTCGCGGGCCAAGGAGTTCGCCTTCTACCAGGGCTATGCGGCCGGGCCCTACCAGCCGGTGCCCGGTTATCTGGATATGCCCGTGGTGCCCGCCATCGGCGGCCCCGGCGAGCCGCGCCACGACCCCCTTCTCCCCATGGACAGCTACCAGCCTTGGGCCATCACGAACGGGTGGAACGGGCAAGTGTACTGCCCCAAGGAGCAGAGCCAGCCGCCTCACCTCTGGAAATCCACCCTCCCGGGTAATACACCTGCATGGCTCCCCCTGTCTCTTCTTTTCATCCTGCCCCGCTCGCCTCTCCCGGGTATCCCGCCGGCAGGGCTCCGTGATCACCCCCCCGGGCCGACCCTTCGCCGTCCCGCCCGCCGTCCCCGGCCCCATCCCGCCCCGGTCCACACATGCCCCAGCGCCGCTGGAACGGCACCGGTGCCGCCCCCTGCCCCCCGCCGGCGCACGGCACATCCCGCCTCGCCCGGCCGGCCCCGGCGCCGGCCCCGGGAGAGGAAACAGCTGAAAAGGGCCGCGGGAAGGTCTGTAGTATTATTTTCCATAGACCATGAAGTACGCGAGCTGTGTAAATCCCTGCAGCCCCTCTCGGTCCTTCCCAGAGTCCCTGGCCAGGCTACATGGGGTTTGTTATTATTTGTCTGACAGAAGTGAGCCTTTCCCTGCCTAAAAGCTGTCTGCGGCGGCCAGGAAAGAGAAATCCCCAATGCTGAGCCGGGCTTTAGCAGCTAAAGCGGAGCGGGGCAGGCGGAGGAGTGCGCTCTAACCCTAACCCTTGTACCACTTGAAGATGTCCTAACCGGTTCGAGCGATTTTCTAACGCTTCCCTGCATGGTTTTTCTGTTCCAGACGTCGTTTCTCATCCCTCGGATGCAAACTCGTACCGACGTGGAAGAAAGAAACGAGTGCCTTACACAAAGGTCCAGTTAAAAGAACTCGAAAGGGAATATGCTACAAATAAATTCATAACCAAAGACAAGAGGAGGAGGATATCGGCGACTACAAATCTATCAGAGAGACAGGTCACAATCTGGTTCCAAAACAGAAGGGTCAAAGAGAAAAAAGTGATCAACAAATTGAAGACCACCAGTTAATGGATTAAAAAATGGAGAAGCAGCAATTCAAGAGTTTCAGAACTTTTTTTTTCGTGTGTGTTCAGATTAAAGTAATTATTAATAATAATTAAAAAGAGAAAAGACAATGAACTTCTTTTTTTCAGAACAAGAGATCTGTATCTTTGGAATTATAGCCTTTCTTTCTTTTTCTTTCTCCTTTTTTATTTTTTTCCTTTTTAATATTGCTGTAGCAAAATGGTGAAAACTGACAGTTCTCCTGAAATCCCAAACAGCCAGCCAGTTTCACTGACAGACTGTACAGCCCACACGCCCAGCTCCGAGAGATACACTTTCAATTAAGACACGATTTTCTGAGAAACTTGTAAATAATTCTAAGACCTTACTATTTGAAAGAAGACCCTTCGTGGCCACGATGCGAGAGCTGATTAACGTGAGGAGGTCGATGTGGACACATGATCTGCTTTTCTTCCATTGCAATCCAAACTGTATGTTGAATGACTGCTCAGGTAAACCATAATGAAAAAAAAAATTACAATTACTGTATGTTTTTAAGCAATGCATTTATTGTCAAAAAGTAATAATAAACCTCGAAGGTACTGAATAAGGATTTCAGAGACATCAGTAATGAAGGAAGCTCTGTGGAGGACCTATCCTGATAGTAAATTTAAACATCGCAAATTAGTGACGATAGAAAGAAAAATATTTGCTTGGAGAGGTCTTTCGGTTTTGTTTTTTATTTTCCACAGATGAATTCTTGTCATCTAAACTGGGGTTTTTTGTTTGTTTGGAGGTTTGTGTTTTTTTGGTTTTGTTTTGTTTTGTTTTCTCCTGCAGACCATAAAATAGATACATTTTAAAGGACTCTGCCTATTTTAAACCTGAAATAATCTTCAAGAATTAATATTCTAAGTCCCTGGAAATTTTTAATATTTGAATATTGGCATTTCTCTACAGTAGAAAAAAAAATGGCCTGGGAAAAAAATACCCAAGGACTTTGGACTGAAATACTTTTTTTTTCCCCCCCAGAAGTATTTTGATTTATGTAATCGATATTTGATCTGTAAGTAATTAGTCGTTTCTCCTTGTTTATTGTCTGCTATGAGGCCGCAGTAGAATGTTTAGGGATTCTCTTTACAGCACCTTTTAATCCAATCAGTTATTTCAACCAGCACATTATTTTGTTTTTATTCACTATAAGAAGCTATCTTGTAAATAAAAAAAAAAAAATCAGCGCACTGTGAAAATGTACTTATGCACCCCTTTTTTACATATTTCTACTGAAAAAATGAAAACCCAAGACGTGTAGAAGTATAGTAGTATTAATACTGTTAATAAAATAGTCACTGTAATAAAACCTGAAAGAAATACTCTTTATTTTTTTCCATTCCTACGAGCATTTAATAGAAAAATATAACGTATCTGTCTTATAATTGTAATACTGATGTTTTTCAGTATGTAGCTTGTGTATATATGGTGGATTTTGTTTTATTTTCCTTGGCGGTGTTTGTCTGCGGGCAGGCACGCCTGATAACCAGCGTTCCTAAACTATAAATGTTTCGGTAATGTTAAACAGTGGTTTTGCAGCCGCGCTGGGGGACGGGGGGTGGAGGAGCAGGATGATACCAGCGCGGCGCCGCAGCCCTCGCCGGGAAATGGAGGCCAGCGGCCTACCCCTGGGATGGGGGCACGCTGCCCAGCCTGCCGGTGCCTCGACGGGGAGGTGGGGGTGCTGCGTGGCGATGACAGGACGGGGAAGGCCCGAAACCTTGACCTTGAGGGGGGAAAAGCCGATTTGTGACCTTGACTTTTGACAGCTCCCGGCGCCGGCGGCATCCGCGGGCCGACAGCGCCACCTCGTGGCCAGCGCCGGGTGGCGTCCGCACCTGGCCGCGCCCGCGCAGCCTTGCTGCCCGCGCCGGGAGCGCGCACGGTTGTGTGAAATGCCTCCGGACTTGCAGGGCAGAGCGCGGAGCGGGTTATGCCTCTCTGCGTGCCCTCTCTGTCCCTGGCGGTGGCGGGGCAGCGGCGAGGCCGAGCGGGGCTGGCGCGGTGCTCAGCCGGTGCCCGGCTGAGGGATGCCTGGTGCCGTGCGAGTATCCGCCGGCCGGCCGGGACAGGGAGCGGCGGGCGACTTTGGTCGGGCACAAAGAGAAGTTTGCTTTAGCCGTCTGTCTCCTGCGGTGGTCTGTAGCTCTAATTAGAGCTATTGGGGAACCTTTACGGTACATTTAGAGGGTATCATATACCGCGCTCGCTGCGCGCTTCTAGCCTTACATTTCTGAAATTCAAAAGGACCCACCTCTGCAGGGATCAGCGCAGAGCGATTTCCGTCCCTCAGATCTGACTGTAACGCATTCGTGCAATAACTGACACGAAAACTACCTGCAGGAGTGGGATTTATTTTCCAGGAGGCTTTCGTGTCGGGGGCTTTGCCCTACGTTCGGGATTTTAGCCTTCCCGCCGCGTGCGGCCGCGCAGGGGCTGTGAACCGCTGTTTTTTCTCGGGCTGCGAAGCCCTGTGGTTTCTCAGACCGGGGAAAACCCGCGGCCGCGGAGCGTGGGAATTTCGGAGGCATCCCTTCGGAGGCCGGTCAGGGAATTTCTGAGCGAGAAATCCCATCCTGCTGCGAAAATATCTTAGGAGTGTCGCGTTATTGGCAGGGGGTTTCCAGACCATGCAGTTCGGTTGTGCTTTGGGGTGACAGGGTGTCGGTCCCCTGTGACAAGCACCCGGCACCGCGGCACCGGGCGAGGGATCACGGTAAAGACCCACGGGTGCAACCCCACCCGTCCGTGGCGGGCAAGGCCTTGGGTTGCCCACGGGCGAGGGGAACCACTGGGGAGCCAATAGTCTCCGGGACCTCCGCGGCCCGGGATTTTCAGCGGAGCTGGAGCAGGCAGCTCCCGCGCTGGAGCTGCGGTAAGCCCTGTTACCTTGCTCGAAGGTCTGGCGCTGTGAGCTGGCGCCGGGAACCTGTCTCCCACCGGCCGTACCTGCTGCCCACGGGCTGTCTGCCTCGGCGGCAGGCACGGAACAGCCGCCTTTCCACCGTCTGCTTGCGACGTTTTCTCCCGAAGGAGAGAAATTGCCCGAAGAAGGCCACTAGCGAATTACACTTGTTCTCGCTCCGAGTGAATAATTTTATTTCCTTATATTTCGCAGCCTGTGTAATTATTGCATGAGACGCCGCAAATTATATGTACTTCAGGTCGGAGTTGGGGGTGATACAAAGGACTGAATCCCGCCTACCTTAGTCAGGATCTTCTATCTTCAGACCATACCCCGGAGCCATATAATTCGAGGATGGCTTGAAAGAAGCCCGCAAGGGAAATATGGCCGACATTAGTATAATTGTCGTTTTTGGTTGTTTGTTTGGGGATTTTTTGTTGGTTTTGTTTTTGTTTGGGTTTTGAAGGTAACTTTTAATTGGAGCTAGCATTTGAAGATCATGTTTTCACACTGAACTACCTACCGTTCAAATTTGCTAAGCATTTCAAGGCTGACTGTGGATTAGCGAATTTAAATTCCCACTACTGTTCAAATAGCTCAGCCGCATATATATTTCACAGGGTAAAATGGGGAGCGTTTGACTCGCGATCGCTGGCAGGAGTAAGGTAACATTTTGGATCCGACCCCTGTTACCATGTAAGTCAGCGTCGAGGCTCCGAGGCTCTCGCAGGCTTTAGCAGGACGAGCAGGTCATGTTTCCCGGTCCCGCAGCGGAGAAGTCCCGGTCAGGGGAGCAGGACCCCAGGCCAGCGACGGAGCCCGCTCCCCACCCCACCGGGGTGTCTCCCCCAAAGCCTCGGGCGTGCGGCGGCCGCGGCGGAGGCTTCGCGCCCGGTCCCGCGGGGAGGCCGCTCCGAGCCGAGCCGCTGCCTCCTCGTCGAGCCCGGCTCGAGGCGCCTCTGGAGAAATATCCCACGGTGCGAGTGGCTGGGTCAGGTGAGCAAAGACAGGGAACTTCGTGCCTTGCTCTCCAGGGCACCGAGAAGAGGGTACTGAGGGGAACAGAGGTGGCCGGCGGAGCACCCCGCGGCCGTGCGGCGACTCAGGGAACCAAGAAGGTGATGTCTGCGGTTTTCCGAGTCACGAAAGATTCACTCTCCGAGGGCCTTGCGTGCACTCCCGCCCTCGCTTCGGTCGTCCCGCGTGTCTGCCTACCCACGGCTGCACCCACGCAGCCCCCCGCGCCTCCATCCCTCCATCCCTTTGCCGGGAAGATGTGGCCTCGGAGTGTGGGGGAGAGCGGGCATGTAGGTGTGTGTGTGTGTTCGTGTTATTTATTACCTTCATTTACCGTCCAAAAGCTGTTGGCACATACATTTTCAAGTACAAATTGCTGTCGTACTACATATTCCCCTCTCACCAATCTGCCGCCAGAGTCCTAAAATGCATCCCTAATATGTTTTACAAGTGAATATTATCACCAGCGAAAATAATTAAGCGCCCGTGATACATTAAGTCATGACGTCCGCCCTTGCACATGATTCAGAGAGAATTATTATTTATATACCCTGCTTTACAGAAAATGTTTTAAAATGGTGGTAAGGAACTTACTGTGCCTGGATTGCTGTCTAGAGTTACGTGTGCGAGGAGTTTTATTTGCAAACGTTAAGAAAATGTGCCGGAAGAAGGATTTGGAAGGAAAACAAACACAAAATTAAAAAAGAAAACGTATGTAAACGTAGTACAGTCTTTATTTTCTCAGCTTCCCTTGAATCAAGAACGTTAGGTATAATATTTTAGCAGCTGTGGAGAGACATGCAAGGGACAGAGGGAGCAAGTTATTACTGTATATTTAGGGTATTTATTGGAGCACTAAATACAGAGCAGCATTTCATTCCTAGCACAAAACAAGCAATATAATTAAAGAAAGAAAAAAAGAAAAAAAAAAGTTCAGTTTCACTTCAATCTCCACGTAGTTCACTTTCAGTCTTGGATTCAGAAACATACGTTTTGATTCCCAGTGTCCGGAAATGTTAGTTTATAATCGCCTGATTCTTGGCGTCGTGGGTCCCCCAGTTTTCCCATGGGCAGAAAATGTCCTTATGTCTTTGATGCGGACAGACAGGTATAACAAATGTTATGCTTTTTCCCACCCAGCGAATAATCTGGTATTTAATCTATCCCCGCCTAGAGCACTTGGCAATAGCAAAGGTGGATTGCTATGGGAAATAAACCTTGACAGGAGCATATTTCCGAAAAAGAATGACTCTAAATCTAATTTTTTTTTCCGACTGCCTTTTGCTCAGAATGATTCCCGTTTAAATACCCCGGAATGTCTTCCTCAATATTGCAATGTTCAGAAAATCGCCCGTTACTTCCAGAAAAAATAGTGTGTAAATATATATATATACACACATATATATGAGAGATCGGGTAAGAATCTCGGGCTCTAGCCTATACATTAAAAATATCTACGGCGTAAATAAAATCCCATTCCTGATGCATTTCAGCATTCTCCGTGGGCAGCATTAGCAATAAAAACAAGACAGCGCTTAAAAAAAAAAAAAAGCAAGCACTTTCAATGCACTTTCATGAGGATTTGAAGAGATGTCCTTGCGCGCTCTCGGCCGGTAAAGGAGTCCAAAAAGAAGAGGAGGAGGGAATCTGGGGGTGGTTTTTCCGCGCGGGCCGGGGGGAATGTGGGGTGGTGGGTGCCGGGACCAACCCATGAGCCCCGGCCGCGTCTGCAGGGGTCCGGCCGCGTGTGTCCTGGCCACGCCGTGAGCCTTTCCCTGCCCCCTGGGCCCCCTCCCCCTTGAATGCAGTTGATTCATGAACTAGGGTACAAAATGCTAATGTTCATTAAGTCTATCCTCCTCCCTCCTCCCTTCGGCCTCCTTCCCGCCCCCGCACCCCCAAAAAGATTTTTTTTTTCATCCAGTGAATAGCTTCAACATGGCGTTCTGCAAGGCAGAAGCTTTGCCCGTTCCTAGATCTGAACTGTGATTAAACATCCCCAAAGAGAGCATCGCTCTTCCTCCCGCCGCTTCCCCCTCCCTTCCCTCCCCTTAGCGTAAAGCGCCCTCTTCTACGTAGGAAAGGTCAAGTCCTACAACGCACAACCCACGGTCATTACTGTACTGTGACCCGGGGTGTACTGGGGAGGAACGGCCGGTGTCTCGTGATCAAAAACACTGGGACTTTTTTTTTTTTTTTTTCCCTCCTACTCGTGCGATGGGAATCCGTGGAATTAGACAGCATTTTAGCCTCCTGCAATCACCTTGTGTGCAAATCGCCATCGGAAATCCTAAGGGACCAGGAAAGGAACAGAGACAGGGGGAGAGAAAGAATGGGCGGGGGGCAAGGGAGAGAGAGAGAGAGAGAGAGGAAAAAATAAATAGCTATAATAGTAGTAGTAATAATAACAGCAATAATCTTCATTAGCCTGTGATATCGCTGCGTTTTGCCTGAAGCTGGCAGGAAGGACGATGTGCCCCAGTGGCTAGATTTCTCTCCACCTAAAGGCAAACCAACAACAACTACAACCAAAAAAATTTATAAATCCCCAAATCAACAGCAACCCAAGACACTGAAAAATCGAGAAGGAATGTTTGGTGGACCATGTATATTTAATCTGTAAGAGAGGAAACCAAAAAATATGCAGTCCATCCTCACTGAACTGGAGATCTACAGCCCAGCGCGGGATCCTGTCAGTCTCCATGGGGATATATTTTTGCACAGGCGAGAGACTTCTGGATGCTGGGGTAAGATTTTCGTGCTCTTCCTGGAAGCGGCTCCATGTTCCTTCTCTCTCCCTGCTCGGTGGTGAACTAAGCAAACAAGCCAACAGCACCCGGTCCCCTCGCAAAAAGCCCCCTGCATGACTGGAGCAAAGTCATTCGGGAGGCCTTCGTGGACAGTTTCCCAGGCCCCTGCTCTCCCATCCCCCCCCAGCCCACCCACCCACCCATCCCACTNNNNACCCACCCACCCATCCCACTCCGTTTCTCCCACGATGTACGAGGCCGAAGTGCCGCTTCTCCTTCGGGGACCTGGGGGAAGGCGGCTGCCTGAGCTGATGCTAATAGAGCCGAAGAGCCGGTTGAGAAATGTAAGGCTGTTCCTCCTAGCTTGGGTGCCGGCTCCACCTTCCTCAGGGATGCTGCTTTCCTCTCTAGCATAGGTGGGAAGCAAAGAGGGCTCTTGGCAGGAAAGCGCACCAGGAAAGGCTGGGGTCAGAGCCCAGGACGAGAGCAGACTTGCAGATAGAGCTGCTGGTTGTTTAGCTTTGAGCAGCGCCGTGTTGTATTGCAGAGCTGGGTCAGGCTGCATGGAAAAGCGTCTCCTGGTTTTTATCCCCGGTTGTTTTATTCCCGTGTACTTGCCTCTGAAATTGTTTTAATCATCCAAGTGCAGGGGAGGAGGGTGGACGGCTGCGTACGGAAGAAATACGGGGAAGGATGTTTAACCTGTCTGCTTTTCGCCATTGTTTGTGCGTATCTAGAGAGAAAAATGCCAGCCGGGCATTGTAACCTGTCAGTTTTAATTAATCTGAATTCCGTCGTAATCGCCTTGATTTGAACACACTAAGCAAATTGCTTTCATTTATTCCTGATCGTATAAAACGACCTATATGGTCGGCTTGGGTGAGGAGTAATGGAAGAGCGGGTTATTTCAAGCCTTGCTTCAAAACGCCTTCGGGTAGGAAAAAGAAAAAAAAAAAAAAAAAAAAAAAAAAAAAGGAAAAAAAAAGGAGGTTTTTTTAATACAAAGCAATCTTGGGTGAACTTCGTCTCCAGATAGTGACTGGTTTACTTTTAAATATGTGAGGATTTCTAAATACTGTGTTATATGAACTTAATGGGTAAATAAAACCGAAAGAGAAAGAACGAGTAACTCCCACACTTCGCCTGGTCCCATTTTGGATGTTTTGCCCAAATTCCCCCAGACTCTCCAATGTGAATCTGTCGTGCTTATGCATCCCGATTTCTGGAAGAAGTGATATTAGTATCAGCATTTGTTGAAAAGTCGGGAAAGGGAAACAAGCGGGACCGTGGGCAGGCTTCCACCCGGGCATAGGCAAGAGCAGCCATATTAGGCTTAGAGAAAGAGCTGTTTTTATGGGTATCTTTGCTTTACATATTAGACAAGAGGCAAGAAACGATCCTTACGAGCTGGCTAATCTGCACATGGGCATATGATTGCATCCTAAATTGCAGCACGTACTTTAAGCTCGCGTTATACAAATAGGTTCCTATAAATGTTACACAAGCACAGTGTATATACATTATCCATTATAATACAATTCTGAGAAGAGACCAAAATATGAAGTTGGAGCTTTGAAGTCGTTGATTTGACAGTCCCGGTATAGCGATACTTCCTGTACCCGCCCCTTAAAGCAAGCATTGATGAAGAAATGTCTTTAGTTCGGTGGGTTTCACGATATGTGAATAAGGCTCTCCTATAAAGTTAGCAGTGGTACAGTAAAATCTGATGTGTTTCTTGGCGAGTTGGGCAAAATAATTAAATAAAAAATTGAAATACCTTTATAAATCATTGTTAAAATTTAATGTGCATTAGAGAGAACCTTATATCCTATAAAATTCAATTTAGCTTAGAATCCCAGTGAATTACCTTGACATGAATTTCTGTGGCATAGTGTGGATCTCGGCATCTCAGAAACAGTCCAGCTACGACAGGCTGGTCTCGGCGTTGAGGCGTTTCACTTTCTGTAGCTTTCCGGGCTTAATCTAGAGGGCACATTATATATCTCATAACTCTTGTACTTTGTTTATATACTGAATTGGTAGGCAGAAAATGCTCGTTTGCCAGAGGCAACGCGATAGGATTATTTTTTCCTCTCACTGAATATATTTCCTGGATTAACAAATCTAAGGTCAAGTTCAAGGCATCGATTCTAGCAATACTTTTAAATGTAAGTCGACATGGGAATATTTTGGCAGACTATTTTTATATTTTTTTTTTAATTTTTTTTTTTTAATTTTTATTACTGTGTAGAGTAAAGCGGCACTCTCGGTTGCGGGTGAACTTTGCATGGGAACATCGCCTGGGATATGGCCGTCCTCAGGGATAACTGTCGATTACTAGCACCTCACTTTCAAGGGATCACTGGGGATGTTCCCCTCAACAGCTCTGCTTAATTCTTCATAAAATACATTGACACGAAAGGGGACCGGTACCTGCTTACTACAAACGGTGCTAACGACACGGCGCTTTGTGGGTCTGGGTGGGAGTCGGTGGAAAGTGCTTGCTCTTCTGTACCGGCGGATTACAAGCAAGGAAATTTGCTTTCGCACCAGTTTAGAGCCCACCGCTGGCTCTAGACACCCCTCTCCCTCAGACTAAGTTTGCTAGAAGTCTTTTGCACCTGTATCTGGATAGACGGGGGGGGAATTAAGTGACTGTGTGTATGTTTTCCTGTGCCGGGAAAGACTACGAGAGAGTTCAAGGGGAGAAAAAGAGACATTTATAGAAGCATCGTCAGTCAATCAATTTCTGATACACTAGTTGGTCTGAGAAAACCTCTTCTTGGGTCCTTCTTATTACCAAAACCGCCAGCATTGTCTTGCAGGACCAGGCTCCGAGCAGTAAATGTAAACATTATGGAGGGGTTCAGCGCCCCGGGACCCTGGGGCTCAGGGCTGGGGAGCCGGGGGGTGAGGAGACACGACATTGCGAGAGACTCGCCGCGCGTTGGGAAGGTGCCGGGAGGCTGTCAGAACAACAAATCGTTTGTCTGCCGGTGAGCAAGAGAATAGCTGCCGAAACACGAAGTTTTCTATCTAGAAGTAACTTCTCTCCCGAAAAAAA
>VZUA01067830.1:0-19242 GCA_013401035.1 Horornis vulcanius
CTCTCTCTCTCTCTCACCGTTTTTATATCTCAAATTAGCAGTGCTCCTTCCCCTTCCAGACTCTGATGGGCAAATGTCATTTTAAATGGGTGGCTAATCCAGAAGGAAAAGCAGGATTCCTTAATTTGAAAATTCTCCCCCTTATTCTCACTCCTTAGGAGAGATTGGTTTGTGAGGTGACATTTGAATGAAAAGGACAAGTGAAGAGGTGAGTGTTGAACGGTTCAGGTACTAATTAAACCATCAAGGACAAATGAATGGGTGTGTGGATCTCTCCTGTTTGTGTGTGGATTGAGAATCCTGCAGGTGGACATGGCAGGGAGAGTTCAAACCTGCCACACCTTGGCTTTTACTAACAGAGTAATCTAAGCTCCTCTCTGAAAACAGCAGGATGAGCAAAATCTACTCGTTTTAGTTCCCATCTTGCAGAAAAAAAAAATTAGTAAAATATGACTTTTAAAAGCTTGCTTCTCAAAGAAAATGAAACTTACTTGAAAGCATCATTTGGCCATGTGCTTCTCCTGATTATTGTTTGAAAGGGTCCCATTTAAAACAAAAAAGGACAGGAAGATGGAATCCTAAAAGCTATTGATTTCTTTATGCATTTTCTACAAGGAAATAAGTGAGAAGAAGAGAGAGATCTCCAAATAAATGTGGGAATATACTGAAGGAAAGGCTGAGACTGAGCTCAGATCCAGAGAGGAAAAAACTTTTTTACAAGGGAGTTCTTGTGTGTCACAGGTTTTCCTGGAGTGCTCAGAGCTAAGGGTGCCCATTGGAGAAACTCTCCAATAATCTCCAGTTCTGGGTTCCAGAGACACCAGAGAGCCCAGGCCCATCCCAACCCTCCCTCTCTGCTTTACAGCAAGAACCACAACGGATTTCAAACACCACCATCAGGAATTAAGCATTTAATTCTCATTTATATTCTAAGGGAACTGGGCCCTGGGCTGCTCCAGCTGCTTTGGAGCCTTCTCATCTTCCCAACTCGCACCTGTACAAAATGAGATTTGTCAATAACTTCTCCTATGCAGGCTCAGGGTAGCAGGTAAAGTCAAAATTAAATTGGTGTGTGAGAGAAATGGACCAAAGAATCTGGATCAAATCAGATGAAATCCTCTCTTTACAGCTTTTCATGTTTTGTTCTATTCTCTCTCTCCACTTCTCCCCTACATTTCAGGAGAAATGCAATGCTTTTGACCAAAACCACCTGAACTTCTCATTTTTAAAAATACCCTTCTCTGTGCTCCATCCCATTCAGTGGCATTTGCCTATCAAAATGTGCTACTGAAAAGTTACTGTCCAGCCTCATAAAAGTTACCATTTCTGTTAGCAACTATATTTGGGTCTGTCTTGAGCCTTATTTATGGTCTTTTCCATTTTCCAATTGGAATGCTGTCAAATTGAGTGGATTCTTAAGTCAGCGAAGAAAAAAATCATAAAGGAAAATAAGAATGGAGGCTATTATAAACTTAAAAAGTACTGCATAGGAGGCAGGGAAAAATACAGCAGCAGATTTTGTTATAATATAATGAATGTTTCCAATTCACTTTGGCCAACCCATTTTATATCTGGGTGGGTGTGTGGAGGTTGGGATTGCTTTGGTTTTTGGGCCAGCCTGGTTCAGAGGAGAAGGAAAATACAGTGCCAGAGTGAAGGAAATGACACTCTTTGTACCTGTGCTCAGCATAACTTTGTGCAGGAGAGCACAAAGATCAATAAAAATGTGTGTAATGAGCAGCCTCTCTCAGCAGAGGAGAACAACTGTGTTACCCCAAAAAAGATAAATTGGGCAAGTTTTAATCCTCCAAGGCTGAAGGGGAAGGAGTTTCCCCAGCTGGGGTGTTACCCCAAAAAAGATAAATTGGGTGAGTTTTAATCCTCTGAGGCTGAAGGGGAAGGAGCTTCCCCAGCTGGTTCATCCTCCAGTGAGTGCTGCCTCCAGGCTGGTGTGCTGGGTGATGGAGCACAGCCTCCCGTGTGGGGAAACACCACCTTGGCCCTTTGCTGCTGGTGTGCAGAGCCCTGAGAAGGCAAACAGGCCTGGCAGAGAGCTGCAAGTCTGCTTTCAGACATCCTTTGAACACTTGGGATCTTCAGGAGCTAAGAACTTCTTTTAACACTCAGGATTCCTTGTCTGCTATGTTTATGCATGATGAGCTTGTGCCAAGGAGCCAATTACGATTTTCTTATCTCTCTCTCCTCTTTCTTCTCCACTTCTTCCTCCACCCATTATCAGGGACACCTGGAAACAATAGAGCTGTTTGTTTGGTGCCTCCTGCTCCCCCTTATTTTCTGGTGTATTTGATGTTGTGAAAGCAGGGCTGTTAGAGATCCATTAAGCAGTGTTTGCAACGGAAGGGAAGAGTTCTCTCTGGTTTGAGGAAGATAAGGCACATAAATCGAACTCCCCCTGCATCTAAACATTTCTGTAAATAGCTGAGAAGGACACAAAAATGGAGCAGCTTTTCCTAGTGCTGCATGTCCCATCTTGTCACCACTGGAAGCCAGGAGGGCTGAAGAATTGGTATCAGAATCTTCAGATAAGAGAGATGACCCCTTTTCCAGGCTGGAAACAGGTATTTACAATCAGATAATCAATTTGTTTGCCAAGGTATGGTCTATTCAGGGAGCATCCAGCACCTTCACCCCGGCAGTGAGGCCATTCTGCAGGAATGATCCATTTGGGAATTGCCTCCTCTGGGTTTAGGAAAGGCCTGTGAGCCCCAACTGCCTCGACCATGGGGCTGCAGAGGCCACACAGCCCTGCCCTTGTCCACCAAAACTCTGCAGTGAGTGGTAGAGTCTCCTGCTCGAAGCAATCCTCTGCTTTGTGTTTGTGTCTGTTCTGCAGCAAGCAGGAAACCAGTCAGATCCTATGCATCCCTGTGGGATGCCCATGCTGTTTTCCCACTTCCACATATTCAAGATTTTTCTCCCAAGAGATACTCCAGAGCACTTGTTAATAATGCAGTTCAGAGCTCATAGGGGAAGGAACACACAGAGTATTTTTTTTTTAGAGCTGTTCCATCCTGGATCCCTTGGCTTAAATGATACTCTTTCCTTTCAGCAAGCTTAATACGGATTGGAAAGGTTCCCAGACACAAAATGTGTAAATTAAAACTCCCCTGGAATGATAAGGAAGGAGAACATTTATTCTCACTCTTGTCCCAATGTCTCAAAAACCCAGGTCAAGAAGATTATCCCCTGCTTCTGCAGGAATGAAGAAATGTGGGCAATAGCCCTTGACAGACAAAACCTTCATGATTTCAGCTCAGAGCTGAGGCCCCAGGTGCATAAATGAGTCCCTGGATTCAATCTGTACTGGAAGAGCTTTGTGGGCACTTAACAGGTCAAAGGCTCTCACTGAGAACTCCAGAAATCTTTCTTTTTGGACTTCTGGTGACATTGTTTAAGGAGAACATTGCTGTAGGGTGGGCAACAGGTTTAACCCCGATTAATTAGGGACTCCACACCTAATCATTATGGAAGCACAGAAAAGCTGGAGGGGAAGGGGCTGGAGCAGAAGAAGCCACACTAACAGGAATTTTCTCTAGCTCCCACTCCGTGGGATTGAGGATTATGATTTTGGACATCCCTCTAGAAATTATTTTGTGCATCTCTCCTCAAATACAGGCCCCAGTGGACTTTTCTGGCCCTCACTTGATCCCCCTGAATGAAAAGCAGAGGCCACAGCATCAGAGGCTCCACGTTGCCAACTGCTCTGGTTTATTAATAGGTGGGAAAAGATCTTGGAAGGGAGGAGGGAATTCGAATGTTTTAAAATAAATATTTCAGCAAAAGAAGAAAGAGCTTGAAAAGCTGAACCAGTCCATTAATCCCCTGCCAAAGACAGTTTAATACCCATTAGGAGGCAGACACAGGGTGTGTTTCCCTCCCTGAACACACAGATTTGGCTCTGCAGTTGGAAACACTAACTTAGTATTTCAGGGACTGGCACGGAACTGAGGAGTCCATTCCCCTTTGGGGTGTAATTTCTTAATATATTAAAAACAAAAGACACATAATGTTAAAGATGACTTTAAAAATGTTACTAATAACTCCCTGGGGTCAAGAGATCTCGAAGCACTCAGTTATTTCTGACTTTGAGCCAGAACTAGCAGGGTTTTTCACTTTAATATCTCTGGTGTCCGTGGCTGCAATGTGCTGCCTCTATTTTAACAAGAGATTTTGACAATTTTGCCCTCTGAGTCTTACAGAAATCTACTGTCCCCGGGGAGAGTGGCCTTGCAGGTGGTTTATACTTAATTTGTTTTTCTCTTTAAACAGAAACACTTTCTCAGAGACTTTTGCTAGGCAACCACAGCGTAACTGTTCTTTTCTACAGAACATTTCATCTAGACCTGCTAGAAAAGCTTTAAAATCCTGTGAAGAGCCACATTATGCTGCTGCTCTGTAGTTTACATGGTGTAGGTATGTGAAAAATCAAAATTAAATCTTACATAACAATTTGCAGAGGGAACTGAGGGAAGTTCCAAGCATTGTGTTCCTGGGATGTTTTCCCTAGTTTTGAGATCATTGAATTGGTCTTGTTCTTCTGCTTTTGAGAGCTACAGGAATTATGGTTTTTTTAAGGTTTCTACTAAAATTGGGGATGTAATCTGTGTGTTTCTTTTCTTCTGCCCTCCATCTTCTGATATCAGCTCCAAATTCTCACCCTGTTTGCTTCCAAATCCATATCACATGGAGATGGTCCATTTTCATTTCACAAGAATTTTGCCTGCTGTTTTAGCATCCATCCCACTAAATATCATCTCCACTTGTCCACCAGTGCTGAGCCCTGGGTGAAACAGCACAATTTTAATCCAGATCTGTCATTTCGATGCAGCTGAGTCCATTTAATGATCACAAAAGATATTCTTTATAATTAAAGATTAGTCACATGCACCAAAAAAAAAAAAAAAAAAAATCCCAACAGATTGTAGGGTGGAGAGAAAAATTGTGATTAAAAACATAGGGATTTTTACACTTCTTGGTTAATTTATATGTCAAGGAAAGATTATTTTTAGACAACTCCATGGACTTTTTCCTTTTAAAACCTGGTTGTGGACATCCTGTATCCTGAAAACATGGATGCATGCCTTTAGTGGGTGCTAAGAATGTGGAGATGATGAAAGTCACACCAGATTCCAGGATCAGAGATGGTTTCTGATGTTCAGGGGGTGGTCCAGCTGTGAAGAATCCATGGGAATCCTTGGTCAGCAAGCCCAGGGAGGGTCTATTTTCTCTGACTGCTGCCTCCAACAGGGACTGAGCAGAGCAGATTCAGATCATCAGCCCCTCTGCTTCGTGTCTGCATTTTCCAGAGTGCCCTTGCTAAAGGTCAGGGTTGCACCATCCAACAAGGTCCTGTGAATCCCAGCAGCTGCTCTTCCAACGTGAAGGTTATTAATGGACATAATCCATCAAGCAGGAGACTTGAGGAAATGAGACTGCAGAAATGCACCTTTATGACTTGTGGAAGCTCAGTTGGCTGTTGACAGGGCTGAGGAGTCTTAATAAGAGGGGTAGGAAGGAAAAAAAAAAAAAGCCCTTTATGAGGAATTAATTTCCTGTCTCCATTATGAAGTGTTGGGATGTTCATTTAGCATGCAGGAGGTGGGTGTTAAGATTAGAGCTGGGAAGGAAATGGATATCAGAACGTGCTAAATCTTCCTCAGTGCCACAGCAAGAAGCTCTGAGAACCTGCTGATGATCCTTCTTCATTTGAGCCAACCCTAACAATATCTTCCTGGAAGCAGGAGGCTGCTGCTTCCCATTAAATCTGTTCTTCCTCTGTTCCAAGCCCTCAAAAGAGATGTAAAATATGTCAAGACCCAGAAGAAGAGACATGCAAATATTACTGATGAGAAAACTTTCAAGAAGTCTTTACAAATCCATCCTTGGCACTTTGGGATTCACTCTGTGAGATTAAACCTCTATTTATAAGTTCTCTCTTTATTATATTGATGCATTTAGTCTTAAGTAAGGAAATGGAGGGGCTGAATGTGTGTTAGAGGACTTCATATCTGCAGCCCTCAGAGACTTAAACAGAGCTCTGCTGATGTGGTCAGCACACCCAAACTCATCTGACCTAGCAACCTTGCTTCCTTCGAGAAATCTTACTCTAAATCTGATTTCAAATATAAAAAAGTGCCCTTGTTTTCCTCAGGCAAAAAGAAAACAAGTCTGGGTCATCTCATGGAAAGCCATAGGATGTTTAGCACTTTAATATCTTTCTGAGTGCTGGAAGAAACACTTATCCAGGTGATATGTGAAACCAGAAAAAGACAACAGAGTTGCCCATGAAGTTGATCTTTATGAAGGTTTCCAGCACCCAGCTTTTCCCAGCACTTCAGTCACACTCTCTTTTCTGAACACAACAGCACTCAGGGCTCAGTCCCTGTGTGAAGACAAGTGCACCTTCAGAGGGTGTGGAGGGAGCATTTTCAGGGACTTTGAGAGCACTCTCAGTCCTGAGTGGACTGGAGGCTTTACTCTTTGTGAAACACTCCCCTCCCTCCACAGTCTGTCACAGCTTCTGCTTTGACTTTTTCACAAAGGGTTGGATATCCAACAGCTCTAGATTCATCACACTCCTCGGTCTGTCTTGTCTGTTGATATTCACCCACTGGGAGATTTTAGATGTTTAAGGTGCAATCTCTTTAGAGAAGAGCATGTTTATTCCAGAGTGCCCTTCTCCATACCTGGCACGGCCCCGGGTCTGAGCCACCTCCCTGCTAGAGATGATAAGCAAGGACATCCCCCTCTGCAGCTGCTGTAACATCTTGTCACCATCAGAGGCCTGTCCTTCACGTCTCATGCCGTACACCTGCTGTGCCTTGTTCTCCTCCTGCACTGACAGACATTCTTTGGTGTGATAATGGAATTTAAGGTCACATTTTGCCTTCAGCCATCAGCATGTGCAAACGCTGTATGCCTAATGAGGCAGTCCCTGATGACTCCCTGTGCTGTTTGCCTACAAGATGCTTTGTTGTGTTTGCAGTCCCTCCTGACTGCTGCTGAGGAGCTGCCTCTTCCCTGGGCTTCTGACTGGAGCTGGAAATCCATTGGCAGTGCAAGTTTCTGTCCATAAGGGATTTCCTTTCCTTCCTTTTCCAGAAGTGTGCTGAAAGGAAAAATCTGCCTTTTGGGTTGTCTGTCTTGCTTTCAATTTGTTTTCAGCCCCTTTTCCTTTGGGGAGTCTTTGCTGGCTTGGAGAAGCTTTGTTCTCTCAAGGGTGTCGGATGGTGGCTTGGCCAATGCACGTGCTGGGGAGGAGTGGGACAGATGTGGAGAAAATGGATCTCAGGACAGATGTGGAGAAAATGGGGCAGCAGCAGGATTGGTGCATGCCACGGTGCTGGGAGATGAAATAAGGTTCTCCTTCTCCTTTCCTCCCTGTTTCCTGGGCAGAAATGACTCAGCTTGACACCACAGAAAGCTCTTGGGCAAGAGAGATTTAGAAAAGTGATGGATTATAGGATGCAACTCACCAGTGACTCAGCTTGTCAGCGTTCATCACTGGAACTCTGACCCTTCCTCTTCTCCTCCGGGGTTTTCTAGCCCAGGATCATTGACAGGGATTAAAGGGGCAAATGGACAATATTTTCAGACACTGCACACTTTTGGAGAGCACACTCCCACTGTGTACTTGAGCAAAGATGCTTTTGAAAAGGACCTGCTTTTCATGAAGCACTGAGTGTCCTCTGATCTGAAAAGTCTGGTCTCATTAAGGAAGCCCACATTGGACATCCTTGAAAGCTAAGGAAAATAAAAGGTGGTGAGGTGCTGGCTCAGAGTGCCCAGAGAAGCTGTGGCTGCCCCTGGATCCCTGGAAGTGTCCAGGGCCAGGCTGGACAGGGTAACCTGGGATAGTGGAAGATGTCCCTGCCCATGGCAGAGGGTGGGATGAGGTGAGTTTTGAAGTTCCTTCCAACACAAATCAGTTTATTATTCTATGATCCTATGAAAACTAACTCCTGACTGCATTTAGAAAAACACTCCAAGGAGCTGCAAGGGCCTTTTCAAGATTCTCAGAGAAGTCCCTGCTGGGTCAGACTGATGCTTCTGGTACTTTGCTTCTGAGCCAAAAAGGCAAGCAAAATTTCCATTTCTCCTTTCAAATGTAGTTCACAAATGTTCTTTCTCATTCCACCCTACATTTCCACAATTTGTTCCCTCCCTGACATCTAAATCCACACTCCTGCTTTGCTCTGAAGCAGAGAAAGAAGCAAACACCATTTTGTTTTGATCGGACACCTGCCCCACTCTCCTCATCTCTTTTTTTTTTAACCCATTGAAAGGGATCCATCAAGATAATTTCCTGTTATTAGGTCTGAAGTGTTTTGAATTTGGAACGGCTTCTCACTTAGAAAGAACTGATGCCTCTAACTTGCAATGTGCTCGCAGTTGCACGCAGTGCCTGAGAGCCCAAACTCCATTCCAGGGAGCTAATCCCAGTGGCTGAACTCCATTAAAGCCTAGATGGTATCTGTTAATACAGCCCTGAGTTTGGGTCATTGTGCTGATGTAAGGAGCACAGCTGCCTGGAGACAGATTATGATGTGAGGGGACATCTTTATTCTATTTTAAAGTGAAAAAAAAATGGATGGGAGACACACTAGTCATGATTGATTAAAGATACGAAGAGGACTTTATGAGGTTTTTTGAGCACGCTGTGTTTCTCATTCTGTTTGTCATTCCACTGTGTTTGGTAAATAAATAAATACACAAACCCAAACCTTGAGGATAATAGCAAAGAGAGGGATTCATCGTGCTCAGCGGGTTTTGTTATAATGGGCTGAGGAGTGTGAGTCTCAGGGATCAATTCCCAGCTCTGGCACTGATCCATTATGTAGTCCTGGGACAACATTTCCCCTTATATCTTCTCCCACTATTATTTCATCCAATCTGTTTAAAATTATAAATACAGCATGGCAGTGCCTTTGCTCTCCTGGGTGTGTGTGCAGGCCCAATCACACAGGCAACCCAGTCCCTGCTGGCTTCTCTGGGCATCATCCAAGCAATGCCTCATTCCCCATCTACTGAGTTTCAGAGCCAGGTGCCATTTTAGCAAATCAATATTGAGCCCTCATTTCCCAGCACTGGTTATTCCAGGGACACTCTCCCACACGAAGCCTTCAACCTCCTTATCTTCCTTCTCACTGCATGATCAGTAATATCCAGGGTTGGAGATCCTCTGCACATGGAATAACACTTCTGCTCTTCACCTCTCTGTGTGTGGTGTGGTTCCTGTGTGTTGTGCTCTCCTGACTCCCTCATCTAGGAGAGGTTAAACTGGCCTGGCTCTGCCTCTGGATCCATCTCCCCACTCCTGCCACGGCTGCTCCTGTCTGAGCCTGTAGTCTGACAGCTCCATGTACTCCTTGGCAAGCTTGGGAAGGAAACAGTCTTATTAAAAAAAAAAAAATCACATTAAGCATAGCATGTGTTTCATGCTCCTTTAGCATCTTATCCTGCTCCAGAGCATTGTAATTCCCCTGGCTGCTTTTGAATTTCATGTCACACTTTCAAATGTGGTTTGGTACATTCTCTACATGCTCTGTCAGTAGAGTTCTGCCAATAACCTCAGCACACAAGCACTGGCAAAGCAGCTCCTGGCTCTGATTCCCTGCGTGCTGAAGCGTGGGCATGTCACAAACGGGGGCATTTGTCACTTGGGAAGAAACTCTTCCTCCTGCTGGAGCCACACAAGAGCCTCTTTCAACAGCCAGGCTTTTATTAACTGGGTCACTCATCTGCAATTCTGTCCTGAGCAAGAAGCATCCACAGGACACGGCTACAAAGGGATGCCTGACCATGTCAGTTTGAATCCCAGCAACTTTTAAAGCAAACAAGTCAAAACTTCTTGTAACAGTCTCTTAAACATTCTCACCATGAATTATACAGACTTATCTTAAACTTGGCCAAGGTTTGACAAATCCACTTTGAACGTTTGTTAAAAGAAATGTTCAGGAGTGTCTTCCATGGAGACACAAAATCCCTGCTGTCCTTAAACTCAGCCAAATCAACAACTGCATCTTTGCTGGGAAAGAAGAGAAAGGAACCTTTGAACACCCTGAATTACTGGTGGGGTTGGAGTTGTCCACTCAGACAATGTCAAGGCAAAGAGACAATCAGGATCTTTGGGAAAAGATGAGAAGGAAAGGGTGAAAATCTGCTTATTATAAGTGAAAATTGAGGGTGACACAGATCTTGTGTGAGTAATAATGTCTATTGACTTCAGCACCTCTTGAATCAAGGTTGGTATTTCTGCTTGTTGTCTCACAGCTGCCTCATTTGTCCTGTTTTCCCTCACTCCTCTCGAGATTTATTCATTGTTTATAGATGTGCCCTGTGTGCCCACATGTTGCCTTTGAACCGGTCATATGGGTTTAAAGGAGCTAAATTCTTCTCCTCCCTGGTACTTAAGTTTATGTTTGATTTGAGGATAATGTGCAGGTGAGATTTCAGACCAGACTTTCTGACGTGCATCGATTCTTTAAGCCAAAGAACAGCCATCAGACATTTCAATTTTGCCAAGGAAGGCAGCAGACACTCTTCCAAAGAGAGTGAATGGATTTTTAAACTGTGAAGTTTTAGTTTAGCCACAGACATTCTTCAGGGCAACATCACAGCTGCAGATGCAGTTTAGATACTTGGAGGTGTTTGTAAAGATTAATTAGCTGCCTAAATGGGAACTCAGCTCTGATGAAAATCTGGCCCTTGTGGGCACTGAACCTCGGGCTTGGTGTGCTTTTGAAAAATCTCACCCCAGAGGACTCCGTGGATGCACTTTCCTGACCCGAGCTCATGCATTAGAGAAGAACCTCAGAGTTATTTCAGTGCTTCCAGGAGTTCAGGCTCATTCTTTAAAGTGAACAACCTAATGTTTCCCAAGTTTGCTGGGAAGTGGTGAAAATCCCCAGAGGGTTCCCTTTTTTGGAGAGAGTTCACATGAGGTAACACCTCTGGATAGGCAGCAGACTGTGTGGGTGGAAACGGGGATTTTAATAACTACAGAGCAGGAATCTGAGCTGCAACCCCTCCATTTCACTGCCACCCTCCCTCCCCTGCCCATCTTGTCCCTCCACAGCCACCCAGCCCTCTCCTCTCCTCAGGCAGTGGTGGGATCCAGGCCCCCTCCCTGCCCATCTCCCACCTTGCTGCTGTTCCCTTCCCTTTGCTGGAACCACTCTGCTGCTGACTGAGTGTGTTTTGCAAACTTGCAATTTCACGCTGCATTTGTTGCCACGGCAACATAAGGGGGAGTTCAAAGTAGGGAAAAAAGAGTCAAAAAAGCTCCCCAAGAACTCTTGGATCAGCCCCTTGTTTTGTGCCTTGCCCATACAAGCTCGGCCATGCAGCTACATCAGCAGTGGGGTCTGCCAGGAATCCTTCTACCCCCAGGGACTTCAGAGACTGGAAATCCAAATCTCTTGTCCTCTCCTCTTGCTCCCTTTCTGCCACCTCTCTCTCCCTGGATAGCCAAGAGTCTGGAGCAGTCTCCAGCAGCATCCTGGACATTCCTGCTCTCCGTGGCAGCTTTTCCAGAGAGTTCCTTTGCAGGGAATGGTCAGGCACTTGGGAAGCTGCACGAGGCTCCAGGAGCACGATGGCAAAGCTCAGTGGCAGCAGAGTTTTACCTTTATCTTCCATGCCAGCAGCAGAGCCGTCAGCACAGGTGATGGAGCACTGGCTTCNTGAAAACTTTATGGCAAAGAGCTGCTGACACTTCTTGGTGGAGAAGATACATGGGGTGGCTGGTGGCTAATGAGTGTCAGTACTCCAAAGGATAATCTCTGCTTCTCTCTGATACAATTTAACATCGTATTTCCCTAATTTGAGGCTGATTTAGTCGCTGGGGTATTTGGATGCCTCTTCTATGGTGCCGATAGTTAATTAAACAGATGTTGCAGAGGGAATCATTAATTTTAGTGCTGCAGATGGGAGCAGAATGACTTTGTGAAGTTAATGTTTCAGCAAAACAATAGGCTTCTGTCATCAGTTGCTATAAACCAAGTAAATTAAGAGAACAAGTAGAGTAAGGGAGATAGCTTTGAAAGAATATCAATTATTCATTTTTAGAATTGTACTTTCCCCCCATAAATCATCACAGGAAGAGAGGAGGGGAAAAAAAAAAAATCTGCAAAAGCTGGGAAGTGGTAAAGGAAGGAATCCCCAAGTCAGCAGCCTGAGAGTTTAACCCTGCTCCCATGGGGGCACTGCAGGGTCCTGCAGAGGCACGGAGAGCTCAGGGCTGGGGGCTGGGGACAGCACTTGGTTCCTGCCCCTCCTTCTGAAGGGCAGCTGAGTCATGGCAGTAAAGACAGGTGTCCATTCCCATGTCTGAACAGCAGATGGGCACAAAAACCTTCCTTTTTTTGAAGGCTGTGGAACTTTTTTCACTCCAGGCTTGTGTGTCCCATACCTGTGGATGAGGTTTCCTGGAACAGCTGGCTGGAATTTCGGGGTGTGGTGAGAGTTTCTAATGGCAGGCTGACATGTTTTTATACCTTTCAGAAACCCCAGGACCAGTGCAAAAAGCCCCTAAACACTCCTAAAAAACTTGTGGGGCTTCATCTCTGTATCAGGTAGGGCTGTTCTGGCCCAGAAGTGGAAAAAGTCTAAAAACTCGAGGTCTTTACAATTTTCTTGCTGGCATTGAATGTCAGTAATTTCTGCTGAACAGAAGTTCCTACTTTAAACTAAAAGGAACAGAGGGAAAATCCAGCCACCCCTGCACCATAAAAAGACAGTGGCAGAAGAGGATCAGGGAAACAAATGAAGTCCATCCATCGTGCTGGAGTGAAAGCACTACTGACTACTTGAGTGCCTCATAATATGAAAATTATGTTTCTTTTTTCAGACAGATGAGTCATTTGACCACTCAAACTTCTCCATGAACACATCTCTGACCATTTGCATTATCTTTCTCCTTCTCATATTTGCATGTTTTTTCCTTATTACCAGCTACTCCTTTCTCCAAAAACAATAATCAGTGGTTATTCTCATTTATTTGATAAGGCCAAATAATTTCAGTGCCCAGACAGTAATTATGAATTTGGCAGTTCTGATTAATAAATCTTTCAAGAAGCATGCTGTATTTTGTCCATAAACAACATCTTCCTGAGATTCATTGAGAAAATATGAAGAAATAGAAAGACACACACTGAAAAAGAATTCAATTCTTCTTGGCAGTGAAGGCCTGACGTCAATCCTACATTTGTAAGGTCAATTTCACCGTTGGATCTATTTATTCAGCACCAACTTTTTACTCACCATTTGATTTTAATGGATTCTGTTTTTATTTTATTCTTTCTGGCTTGACAGTGCCATATACTAATGTAGCTCCAATTCAAAATCAAAATACTCCAAATTAATTCTAGGAGACCATTTCTGTCCTCAAACTGCAGCGTTGTACAGCCCTTGTCCTACACAACAACTGAACAAGATTTTTGCACCAAACTGGCCAAGCACTGGTTGTTTTCAGCTGGCTAGGAAGAGGTGTACAGTACATTTTGGGAAACATCAAGTACCCCAGATAGCTGCAGGGATACCGTGCAGGGGTTAGGATGCTGAAGGGCCTCTCAGGTGGTGCTACTGATCTTATTCTCAGCCAGCTGAATTGGTCCCCTTAGGCCTTGGAGAAATCTCTGTGGTGTGGATGTCAATGGGCACTGAAGTCACTGAGAACCAAATTCAGCCCTTCCCAAAGTGTCCTGCTGAAGGACATGGAGGAGCTGTGATTTCTGCCTGGCAAAGACTTTGTCTGAGGGTTCTGAGAATGCAGGGTCCTGAGACCAGTCTGCTGCTGCAAAATATCACACTGAATTGAGGGACTTGGGCTGCTTCCTTTAGGAAATATAATTCTCATTAAAGGCATGAAATTGAGCTACTTGGAGACCTCAGCTTCGCTCTGCTGAACAATCTGAAGGTAAGATTTCAGCAGCAGCAGCTCCTCGGTCTGTGTGCTTGTCTCCACACTGTGCCATGGGGATTTGCTTCTCTGAGAGTCCTTGGGATTGCTGTGTTTGTTCACTGGCAGCCTTTCAGTTCCAGATCCCTGGCACTGAGTTCTCTGGAGATCTGTATCCCAACCATGAAAGTGCCTTGGTTTCCCTCTCCCCCAGGACAGAACTCCAAGCACCCACCACACAATTGTTAATGGGCTACCCCAACTCTGCTCAGTTGAGGAACAGGGTGTCCTGNNGGCTGCCACCTCCAGGCTTTTTTTAAACCCACCCAGGGGCAGTGACTCCAGCACCTCCCTGGGCAGACAATTCCAGTGCTCAGTCACTCTTTCAGTGAAGAATTTCTTCCTAACATCTAACCCACACTTCCCTTGGCGCAGCCCAAGGCTGTGTCCTCTCATTCCATCAGTTGCTGCCTGGGAGAAAAGACTGACCCCCACCTGACCACAGCCACCTTCCAGGAGCTGCAGAGAGTGCCAAGGGACTGTAAAGCTCCCCCAGGCATGAGGGCACCCCCAGGGCAGGGTGGTTCAGCAGCATTTCCCCCTGCTCTTGTCCCTGTGGATGGTGTCACAGTGCCACTTCGTGGCAAGCTTCCCTGGAGCCTCCTCTGGCGCACAGGGCTCCCCAAGGAGCACCCTGGCCTCTCCCACAGCATCCTGCCACAATTCCTTTTCTCTGCACGGCATCACTTGCCAGAGGTGTCTGTCCCTGCGGGAGGTAATTGATTCCCTTCCCCTTTCCAGCCCTAATTAAAACCGCCCCGTATTAAACTTGAATGCTTTGGAAACAATTAGCTCCCTCTTTTGTCTCCTCGTTCGAGCCGGCAACGCCAGGCAGTCAGGTGTCACGTTCAACAAATCTCCATCAAGTGATTTCTCTGGAAGGAAATGAAGTTTGAAGAACTCCTCTGCTGCTTCTGACGCTCTGGCTCTGACCTTCTCCCGCTCCCAGCTTATCTCCATGGAGATGCTCATTTTGCAGATTGGCTCCATCTTCTGCCAGCAGCCGCTCCTGGAGGCAGGAGGCAGGGCCTGGGCAGGGGAGTGAGGCTGTTCCAAGGATTCAATCCCGTCCTTTTTGACACTCCAGCACTTTAAGGTGGACTGTGATACTAGTGATCCTGAGGGAAAGGTGTGTCCTGGCCGCTCCGACCTTGCATGGTTATCCATCCAATCCCCCAAAGGGAGGATTTTAGCTTGATTAGAAGCTCCCACTGTATCTTGGCAGTTGTAGAGTGACCCTCACAGCCTCAAGGACAGGTCTGCCCTTTGTTGTGGTAAAGCCTGACCATGTCCAGGCTCCTGCCAGAGCTGGGAAAAAGAGAGGGGTGTCTGCTCCATCCTGCACCCAGGAGGAGAAGTCGTGTCTGCAGGAGATATGCACAGCATCCCTGCTGGGGTTTGGGACACAGGGCTGTCTCCTCTGCTGGAGCTGCTCATGATGGAAGTAAAAAATAATCCTCAGGCAAGGGGGAAAAGTGAGAAAAAAAAAAAAAGATAATAGGTTACATCTATAGAAGTCTTTGGAAAATGGGAATTCCAATACAAAAATCCTGCTCCAAATCTCATGTAGCCTTTGTCTGACCTGATACCCACAAACATCTCCTGTGAGGGCTGAGGGGGATCCACACCCTCCACACAGAAAGGAAGCATTAGCAGGAGAGCTCAGTGCTCTCAGGAAAAGCACTTGTTGGGAAATTTCAACAAACCATTTTTCATTGGAAAATGCTGATTCTTTGAAATAGGCTTTCTGTGAGAATAAAAGAGCAATTTTTCCTCATTTTAGCAACTCCAAATATTGCGGCAGCTTTAAGTGAGAAGAGAAACCAAGAAAAACCCAGCTTGAAAGTTGGTTTTTTATCCCCCTGTTTCGGGTTGTAACTTTATTATGATGAAAACCAAAAGAAAATCAAAACAAATGCAGTTAAAGAGAAAGGAAACTTTTAAGACTGCTGTAAAAATGAAATCCATTGATCTGACTAGAGGTATTTTTCCCCAGTGTTTGTTCCTACCATTTTTATTTTAACTTCAGGTAGTAGAGAGAGGAAAGGGATGGAGAGATCCCAGGAGAAGGGGAGAAGGCTCAGCTGAGCCCGTCGGCCGGGCTTTGTGTCTGCAGCTGCAGCTGCTGTGGTGAATGACAAATTACAGCTCCTCAGGACTTTGGGTACCACAGGCAGGATCCATTTAGGGGCCAAACCTCTTCCCTGGAGTGCCTGGGACCAACTTCAGGGAGGGAATGGGGTCAGGGGCTCAGGGCTTGCTCCCCAGGCTGAGCTGTGGGGTGTCATGAAACAGGGGAGGAGGGAGAAGGTGGTGCCTGGAACTCTGCCTAAGTTTCCCCTGAATTTCAAAGCCAACTCAAGTGCCAGAGCACTTTCCAGCCAGATGGTACCTTCTGAAGCTCCTCCATCTTCACCCAGGCTCCAAGGGTGCAGTGAAGCTGTTTGCAGGGAAGTGTCTCTGCCTTCTGTCCCCAGGGATTTCACAGCCCTGCAGTTTTGCTCTGGTGTGAGCTGAGAGCTCCAGGGCTCTTGCATCTCCTTTTCTGTTGGCAGGGGCAAGCCTGAGCATCGACAGGAGGCCCCCTCCTCTCTGCAGAAACCTCTCTGTTTTTTCTCAACACCACTTCTTCCTTCTGCCATGCTGATGCTGTCACATCAGCCATCCCTCAGGGAGTTACAGCACTGTCTCATCTCTCCATCAGTCCTGTGCAGTTGTTGGTGGAGGCAACAAGGACTTTCCTTGTTTATTTGCTCTGCAGAGTTTATTTGGAGATGGATTTGTTGTTGGTTTTTTACAAAGACTCACTGAAGAAAGTAAATTAGAGTTGGAAATATGCACAGCAAGGGGGAAACTCCATTTCCCATGAACTCAGCCTTTGGTGGAGTTAAAACAATGAGTAGCAAGATGAAAAAGCAGAGAGTGTTTGAATCTTTAGGATACAGCTTCTCTGAGAAGAGGTGAAGTGGGGCACAACCTCAGCCCTTTTCTTGTCAGTCCATCTCCAAGAGTGGTTCTCACTACTCAGTGGGAGCAGTGCCTGGAGGATCAGTGAGAAAGGCTCTCATTCAGCACAAGCCAAATTCAAATGTGTTGCTGTTGTGCCAGGAACTGTAAGCTCTGCCTGTTGCAAATCAGCTCTAGTTCTTACGATTTATGTTTTTCTGGCAATTTCTGATCCCATATAAAGCTGAGAATATGGCTGCAGTCTTCAATCCCCTCTGAAGAAGAAGTTGTCTTCTTTTTAATTAGCTTTTCATGTCAGGACAACATGGGCTGGCAACAAAAACCATGGGAGAGATCCTCCTCAGTGCAAAAGTGTTGGTGATGGAGTGAGTTGAAAGAGAGGAGAGGGATGGGGAGTGAAGGCAAGGAGTGAATAAGAAGCAGAAGGATCCTATGTGAGGAGGCAGGAAAATGCAGAGTTCCAGCCCTGACACTGAAGAAATGCTGGCTGGAGACCCAGCAGAAGGGACAAGCCAGCCCTTGTTAAAGGTCTCCTTGTAGGGTGATAATTTGGAAGATCAGAGCCTGGCAATGGAGCCTGGATGGGAGCAAGAACACGTCTTCCTTCCCCTCTAAGGAGCAGAGGGAGCCACAAAACAGCCATATGGAGCTGCTGCAGAGTCTGCCAGCACCTTCTGGTTCCTGAGGGTCAGAACCAGTGTAAAGGACAGAGAGAGGCACAGATCTGTTTTCTTTTTAAGCACATGAAGTGAACTGAACTATGTGTTTTGGAGTTTTGATCTAAAATACCAGTGCTAAAACAGGAAACCTGTGAGCAGCACCAAAGAATGGGAATTTCTGGTCAAGTTTAGAGAATCCAAAGTCCTCTTTGATAATCACACTTGAGAGTGAGGGCCAGTGTGCAAGGCTCCCTCTTTTTTTTGAGACCTCTTCCCTGGTGGAAGTGCTCTCCTGGGAAAAGGGAGACCTTCCATCCCATTCACCAGACTGGGTGTGGAGATGTGTCCCACCAGTGAATTCTCCCTTCCAGCCAGGATCCCGGGCCCTGTGCAGAATCTGGAGACTCTCCATCCTTCCTGCTGAAGCCAGACCTGATGGGTGAAAGATGTGAGAGTGAGGGACTTCAGTGAGCCCTCACAGGGACTGAGTTCCTGTAAATCATGCAGGAAAAGCAGTGATGGATACTGGACTGTGCCCCATGAGTTATTCATTCACTTTTTTAGGTAATTACTGTGTTAAACACCACTGATGGAGAGGAAAGGACTCTCGGGTCCCTGGAACACCCAGGTCCCTTCACACATTTACCTGCTGCAGTGCTGCTGCTGGTGTGGGGAGGAATTTGCATTTATTTCACAGGCTTTGCACTGAAACAAAGAGCGCTGTGTAATCCATTTATCACAAACTACTCCAATTCCTATCTTAAGTAAGAGAGGAGTCAATTAACAAATGAAAACAGAGTGCCAAAACACTCTCTCCATTTAGATCACAAAATGGTCTCTAGTAGCACAGCATGAACATTGTTTTCCTGGATGTGAATTTGGAGATCACAGGGGAAAGTAACTCATTCTGGGATTCGAGCTTTGGAAATGGACTGTTATCTATCCCATGATCTCCCTGCTTTTGTGACTCCATCATCAACATTTTCTGGCTTCGTGGATTTGTCTGCCCAACAGATGTGACAGAAAGAAATATTAGCTTTACAAATGGGGATAAAAATGACATATACTGAAAGCTAAAGCCAGTTAATGAGAAAGGATTTTCGAAATGTCACTCATCCTGTTTCCCACATTCAGTTTGTATTTCTAAAAGCTGGTATCTCTTTTCTTCCCATGGAAAGTCCATTTTCAACTTAAACTTCCTTCCATCGACTTCTAACCAAATAATTATTAGCTTCCAAATTAATTTAAGTTGTTAGTCAAATTACAGCCCAGCAAAAAGGAAACCACAAATGTATTTATGGCTTTATTTAATCTTTATTAAGACTAACAAGGTTTGAGCAGAAATGATCTCTTGACAAAGCCATTAGGAGCACAGACAAGATCACAGGTCTGTAACATATCTGAAAGGGTACAGCAGAAAAGTCAAATGTTTGTCTTCAGGGAGACAGTCAGAGCCAGATTATGCTGGAATTAAAGAAAAATAGAGCAGCTGAAGGACCAATCCTGCAATGGTTTGATAATTATTCATTGCTTTTTAAAGAAAGGCAACAGGGTTTTTCGATGCTATGATTGATGGCCACATTTCAAGGCACAGAGAAATTGTGCAAATCAGAATCCCAGACTGGTTTGGGTTGG
>VZUA01067831.1:4836-16788 GCA_013401035.1 Horornis vulcanius
TTTTTATAAGTTTATAGTTTGTGTGAAAGATTAATGTCCTTTTATGAGACCACAAGTCAAACCAGACTGCAGTAGCATTCCTACAGCAGCTTCCATAAAGTCATTTAACAGCTTTCCAAGTACTGGGAGTCCTTTCCTTCCTCCAATCCACAGCACAAAGATGACATCTCAGAGCAATCCTGGCACTGCTTTGTGGTACAGCTTTAAAGCCTTGAAAAAGCAGTTTATTTTTCCATGACAATAATGCAATGTGCAACCAAACAGCAGCTAGAAGCCCATTTTTAGAGATTAAGTGCAATGAAAATACATTAAAGATCACTTTGATGTGCTTAAAACAAAGAAGAAACCACAGCACCTGAACTAAGAGACTAATAACTTGTCATCTTCATTAGAAGTAAAATTAAGGACTCATTACAGTCAATTCTAATGGCAAATTACTATCAGCAGATACTTTGAGTATCTAATTGTCATTTTACCAGTTTCTGCCACTAAAGTATATGGAATACTCACTAACACAAGAAAATTATTCAGTTTCCCTTGGCAAACCATGAGGCAAAAAAGTTCTTGTTCAGAAATAGTCTGACTTCCCAAGTGGAAGAATAAGTACCCATGAACTAAAAAAAGGCAAACCAGGTTTTATTTTGAGTCTAAGTACTGCCAGTGTCTGTAACTTTGCTAACCAATCCAGAGACATCTGAGGGAAGACAGAAACTGGTGAGGGCTCAGTTCTTGCTTTAAGTTATGGAATAAATTTCATAGATTACAAAAGAAAGGGAGAAAAACATTCTAATCCTAGCAGCAATCTGTACTCTTTTTAAACACCTACAGAGCACATTGAACCTGAAATGGAGCTCTTCATCCAAAAGATCGAGGGATTAACAATGCTTTAAAGGAAAAAGGCTTTTTTCTGTACCTTCTGTTGAAATGCTTCAAATCATGCTGTGATAACATGGACAAGAATTCCCCACAGACTGATTTACTCATTTTGCTACTGCCTCATTTGGGTACAAAACCTGAACATTTGATCTAAGCCTGCAATTTTCCAATGCCTCTCGAAACTCCTGCTGTATCTCCACAAGAACAGACCAAATTCTTCAGAGTTCACTTAGAACATGAAAACAGATGGAAATCTGCCTGTGGATCCATCACTGGTCAATGATGCAACTGCTCCCAGCTTCTCAGCACCAGCAGGAGGTTTTGATGCCCAAAGCTCTGACAGGAGAGAGAACTGTGAGAACACTCCTCAATCTGCTGTTGGCAGAAGCACTCGAATTAGTTCGAACTTCACTCACCAGCTGCACACCAACAGCCTTTTCCAGATTCAGCTGCACTAAAGAAGTCACCGATCTCACTTCCAGTCACCATTTCCTCCATCTGCCAGTTAAACTGCTCTTCCAAGTCTCCCAATAGACGCTTCAATATGATAGAATAAGAGACCTACATCTTACCCAGATAAAAGTTTGGAAAATGCTCTCAGTAACAGCTCATTAAACAGGGCAGAGGAGGTGGCAGAGGACAGGAACAAAAAGCCAAGGATATGGCACCACGATGGCCTCTTTCACAGCAGCAGGTATTGCAAGGACTGCATCTATTTATGTCTTGCTTCACTTAACATAAATTAAAATGCTTTAGCTGGATACCTGCAGCAACCTATCACACCTCACTTGGCTGGGAACAATTCTTCCAACTGTGGTAGGTTAAGTGCTAGCCAATTATACAGAACATTTTCTACAAAAGTACAAAACTCAGAACTGGATTTTTGCTCAACCAAATCCGGCAATGATATCTTCTACCTTCATGCCTTTTAGAGGTTATTTTTTCACTCAGAGATGCAAGTTATCCAAAACTTTTGAAATGCTTTCAAAAAGAAGGTGTAACTCTGCTATGCTATGTAGTCACAGCTCTAAAGATGGTACTTATGACACTTGTACTGACAAGCTTCAGCCTTCAGACCATTCTATACACAACTGGACAAAGATCTTTCAAATCTGCAGTACACACTTGCTAACAAACCTGAGGAGGAGGCAGAAAAGTTAAGAGTGCTAAATAAGGGACAGAATTCCATTTTTTACACAAATTCAAGTTACAGATTAAAGAATATTAAGAACTGATGTTGGGAAGGAGAGTAAAGAACAAAAATTCAGCAGCAAATGAAAAAAGACAGGTGAACAATGTAGCATATAATTCTTTATGCAGAAACCAATGGCTGCTCAGAGGTAATGCCCCATTTCCTTACAGAGATAGAAGATAAGGAGTAGAAAAGAAACCCTAGAATAAGCGTCCCACAGCCATCTCAAATCTACACTTGTCTGGATCCCAACATACAATAACCAAATATTCTTGGAAATGTAATTTTATAGATTAGAGAAAACTGCATATCAAAAAATCCTGACACGCTGATAGGATTCTCATAATACATACATTAAACTGCAGGAGACTAACTTATGCACAAGAGTAACAGTGCAGGCTGTTCTGTAATTAATGCTGTTGCCCTTCATAAATCTGTTTCCAGACATTTTTTCTTCTAAAACACTCCTTCAGCAAGTTAAGAAATCAAAATAAGATTACAGGCAGGCCAAAGTGCCATTTTCCCAACAATATTTAATCATAATCTGTTGCTGACTTACCATCTCCTCGAAACAGAGCTTTCCAACACCACTTTCTAAATTCTCCTAACGTTGTGTTATAAAGCACATTTGTCCACCACCTCAAAGAAAGGTCAAGGAGGATGCACCAAGAACCACATAACCCCAGCTTCAATGGGCTCCCACAGATGCTACCTATCAGCCAGAGTATCAGCCAGAGTAAGCACCCCATTAAGGAAGTCACAGTGATTCTTCTTGCCTAAAGAATATGGTGTGAATGACCTTATTATTCAGGTCTTGCACTGCCAAACGACTCCTCTTTCCATCACTAAAAGGCTCAATGTGGAATGCAGCGTTTAACAAAACCCCCTGGGTCATTCCTAGCTGGCCACTCCTAGGTGGGCCGGACGCAGGAAAAGTGTCACCAGAAGCACGACTGGGCAGACCTTGAGCCCGGTGATGCCAGGATTACAGGATATTCTCCCACTCCTATCGAAAGCTCCTTAGCTGTCACACCCATGAATTACAGCACTTTGTATTTACTGCCTACTGCTTAACTCTCTTCGTATCTTTGAAATGAGAATTCCAGCAGCACGCTGAAAAATTTCAGCTGCTAATCACTTCAACTAATCAGGACATCCAAGGTAGCTCACATTTTTATCCAGGTAGTAAAAGAGCATAGAGCTGTCTAGCTCACCAAATCTGAACCATACTGCCAATGTATTTGAAAGATTTTTATAAAATGGACTGTATGCCACATTATAGCCAAATAGTCAAAGTTTATGTAGCTCCATTACCTGACAACTCACTCTCAGAAAACAAGGTGTCAAAAGGCAAATTTTCCCCAAAGTGTCCAAAAAATGCAACTGTATCAGTTAGTTTTAAAAGTCTGGAATACAGCGTCATGAAACTTTAAACACATCAAGGTATTTAAAAAGATGTGGTTCTACATCTCTTAGTCAAATTAACTCTGGGAAGAAGTAGGTTTGTGAAAGCGGCGATACAAAGACATGAAGCTGAACTACAGAGGCCACTGTAGCAAACTGACAGCACCTCTAAACTGTAAAAGCCCCAAAGCCACGGCAATTATGTTGTACCCAGAGCTGAGCCTAGAGCACTTGACCTAAACCATTCAGCTGGTTCGAAGCATTTTCACGGACAGACTTTAAGCAAGCAATACAAAATAAAGACTATGGCGTAAGACAAATATACTGAACTTGGAGAAGAAATGAAAGCCAAAACATAACCTAAGTTAAAAGAAGAAAAAAGGCAGAGGCAGAATTGTGCGTAAGATCAGAAAGAGTCAAGTAGTAGTACCGGTCTCCTCAACTTTTCCTTTATTCCTCTGAACATACAAAATTAAAATACCAACAGACAACCACTGCAGATTTAGTGGCTGACCCTTCCCAAATCTTTAATAGTTTCTACAGCACTGCTAACAACCCTAACCTAGTACACCGCACACCCCTCAAAATTACTGATATTTAGTCAAATCTATTTTTACTCACGAGAAAAGTACTAGTTGATGCTGATAGCAATTTACAGTTTTCTAAAATAAAGAGTGGCCAAGCAGTGCAGTTACAAGTACTACATTTTTGATCTTCCAAGATTTAAATGGACACAAGTATTAACATCATTTTTGCCATTGGGACTTCGGTAAATTGAGGAGTACAAGCAGTAAGTTACTTAATTTCTACAAAATACTCAAACCCTTGACATCATTGTACTTACTGTAAAACAAAGGCTTAATATCAGCTGCATGCCAAGCCAGTGGAAAACTGTCAAAGAAAATGTGTTTCCATTGCCATTTCTTTCTCCTGAATAGCAAATTATTTGAACAAAACATTTTGAAAAATAATCAGACCTTCATTTTGCCTTGCACTTCAACAGTAAATAAATATTCCTAATCTAACATTCACAAGCCATACTGCCCTGTAAAACTGCTGCTTAATATTCAGCCAAAAAGCATGTCTCAAATACATTACTCCTTGTGGAAGACAAGACACGAGAAAGCAGCCCCATTAAAAACTGCAGGTTAATGCCTCAGTGAAAAAAGGCCAGTGTCAGACACCGCAAGAGAAAAAACCCAACACATTTCCTATTCTGCTTTGGGCACAAGAGATCTTTTCGGTCTCAGGTCAATGAGAAAGGGGCATCAAAATTTAAAATTAAGACTATTAGCAAAACCACTCCAAGATATCAACCACTATGGTAGATTGTACTATGTAGCAATGCACCCTAAGCAAAGTGTGCACCACTCTTCTTGGTTTTTTTCCACCACCCTCCTAATCCAGCTTTCTATGGACATCACACAAATCCACCAGCGTGTAGTAGGATATGTGCAAATCTCTTCACGTGAATAATATGAATAATTCTTAGACCCTATGAAAGAAACAACTATCCCTCACTTCTTTTTCTATCTCGTTCCATCTTCCTCATAAAGTGAAACCCTTCTTCGGTGCTGAAAACTCATTTTAAAACGTTTTTAAAAGAGATAGTAAAAACCAGGCTGTGACGTAGTTTGCTCTCGAGTCTACTTACACTTTATACTATAATAAGGCAGATATACCCACATGCAAAATTATCCAGCGTGCGGCAGAAATTTAAAGAAAATGAAAACATAATAGATGAGCAGTCCTGTGTCCCACTCCGGCCAGCCCTGGCTATATTAGGGAAGGGGAAGGGCCGGGCTCGCCCCGCCGGACCGCGACCCCCGGCTGCACCCACCGGCCCCGCGGCCGCGCCCCCCCTCCCTCAGCGCTGCCCCCGCTCTGCGCACTGCGGGCGCGGCCCCCCCTCCTCCCTCAGCGCACTGCGACCCCCGCCCGCGGGAGCGCCTTCCCCGGCGGCATCCCAGGCTCCTCACCGGGGCGGAGCGCTCCTTCCCGGGCTCGTACCCGGGCTCCTTCCCGGGACACCGCGCCCGGCGGGTAGCGGCTCCTCACACACGAGGGGCGCCGAACGCAGCGCCGAGCGCCGCCCGGGTTCCTCCTGCTGCTGCCGCGGCGGGGAGAGAGGCCCCGCCCTTCGGACTGTCGCCACCAATGGCTGCGCGGAGCGCTAATGATGGACGTCCGCATGGACCAATACGCGTCGCGGCGCCCTCCCTCCAGCGCTGCCGCGGAGTGGTGCCGCTCGGCGCTTACGCGAAGCCGTGCCCGCCCGGAAGGCGGCGGCCAATCGGAGCGCACAGCCGTCTTGACAGACAGCCGTGAGCACCAGTAACAGCGGTGCACCGGCACCGCAAGGCCAGCCCCCTGCGTGCAGTCCATGGCCGCGGGCGGACCGGGCGATCCGGCGGCTGTGGCAGCGTGGGGTCTTAGCGGCCTCTGCTTCCTGCTCCGGCTACTTTCCCTTCACCCGTGCCTACGCCCCTCCCCTGCTCCCGGGCGTGTGGTGTATCCTGAACAGCAGCTCCCTGGTCCCGTGGGTGCCCGCGCCAGCGCTCCCGGAGCCGCACGGCGCCCACACCCTGGTAGGGCAGGCTGGGAGCTGTAGTCGGGGCTTGCCCGTGCAGGCTCTCGCCCCCCCGGCCCTTCGCCCCGGCTTTCACCGCACTTCCCAACCCCGAGAGCCGGCGGCACTGCCCAGTCCAGCCCGGCCCTTAGCGCCATCCTCGCCTTCCTCCATTCCCAGCTCCGCTTCCCCCTTCCCGCCTCTCCGGCTCCCTCAGCCCGCCCGCTCCAGCGGATCAGGGACCGGCAGGAGGCACGGCCGGGCGGGAAGATGTTTTTTAACTCGCTCCTGGGGAAGCGGGGCCAGCGGCGAGAAGGACGGGGACGACAGAAAAAAAAAAAAAAGGAAAAAGCGGTCCCCGGGCCCAAAAGCGCTTCCCGTCCGTGACCCCTGGTTATGCGTCACTTCCCGGCGGCCTTTCGAGCGCGGAGCCCGCGGCCGTGAGGGGGTGCCCGGGGTGGGGTGCGCTCGGGGTCTGTCGCCGGTCGGGGACCAGCTGCCAGGTGACTGCTGTCTGTCCCCAGCCGGTGTTTGTGACAGGTTTCACTTCTTGCGGTTGCTACTGCTGGCTCGTCGCATCGTGCACTCAGGTACTTCTGCAATTGCAGCTTCAGGGACTTGCGTAAGTAAAATAAAAAACTTGCCCCCAGGGAGGTACTGAGGTGTGCGCTTCCCTCCAGCACGGTACAGCGGCCTGTGGAAAAACTGTTCTATGCTGAAGAGCTGTGTGATGTCCTTTGCTCCACCTGATTGCTTTTTCTTGCGGTGTTCTTCAAAATGCTGTGTTCTGGCGGGTAGATTTTCAATTCTTTATTATCCCACCGGTGGCTCCTCAGAACAGGAAAGACAAGGAGCTTCTGGAGAGCTTCCAGCAGAGGCCACAAAGGTGATGAGGGGTCTTGAGGATCTCTCTTATGAGGAGAGACTGTGAGAGCTGGGCCTGTTTAGTCTGGAGAAGACTGAGAGGGGATCTCATTATGTACATTAATATCTCAAAGGTGGGTGCCAAGAGGATGGTGCCAGCCTGTTTTCAGTGGTGCCCATCAGCAGGACGAGGAGCAATGGCTGTAAAATAAAACAGAAGTTCCACCTCAGCATGAGAGAGAACTTCTTTACAAAGATGGGAGAGCGCTAGAGCAGCTGCCTAGGGATCTCATGGATTTTCCCTCTCTGAGGGGAAAGAAAGCCACAGGAATGCTGCAGGTGACCCTGCCTTGGCAGGGGGTTTGGATGGGATGATCTCCAGAGGTCCCTTCCAACCCAGACCTGTGATTCTGTGAAATAGTTGATTAATCAATCAGCCAAGATATTCTTAGAGACTTGAATTCCCCATTAAGTTTTATTGAACACACAGTCATGGAGCAGTTAAGTCCATCAAGAGAAAATTTATGAAGCAAAACCCTTAGTGGAAAGACTCATTTGTCTTAGCATGTACTGCTGAGCTGCATTAAGGGGCTATACTTAGTGGCCTTAAAAATAAGCAGTGGGTTTATATTATGTAATCAGCTTGTGTTGACAAACAGCTATTGGAAAACTTAAAATAGTCCTTGAACTTGTCATCAGTCTTGCACCCAACTTTCCAGTAAAGAAGCAGACCCAGGGCTAATATCCTCAGCGAGCTGGGTCTCAGTTGCTGCCTCTGGAAGGATAAGGGCCTACAGTGAAATACAGTATAGCAGTAGCAGTGATTAGAAAGAAATTCAAGATTGGTTTTATTTTATTAAGATTTTATTTTATTTTTTTGCACTGCCCTTATCACTCAGTAACTACTTACTTTTCCAGATCATTTATGATTGATTGAATATGATAGAAGTCGGAGCAGATTATTTGGAAATACTACTAATGTTGTTTCTTTCATAAATGAACTGTCTACTTTCTTGAATTTTAAAAAAAGTTTCAGTGCAATTTTTTTATATGGCCATTCAGCTTTTTTTGAAGTTTGGGAGACTGTCTCAAAGGTTTTCCAGAAATTATAGTAACTGTGCAAATATATTTATAAAATCGACTGTATTTTAAATCCATTTTGAACAGTAATGGGAATTGGACTGCATCAAATAGTTTATAGTTGTAGAGCCCTTTCAAAAATTCATCAGGCTGGAGAAAATGAGAATCACTTTTACAGAACACATGGTGACTCCCACGGAATAAATGCATTTATCCTGGTGTTCATGGGTTCTGCACTTCATAATTTTTTACTGGTTTTTTTATGCCCTATGAATGGATCATGCTGTAAGTCCATGAATCTTTTACTTATAAGTCCATGATCATTTACCACTATATAGTCCTGAGGTACTTTAGCAACTTTAGATTAATAGTTACTGGGTTTAGTAATTCAGCTATTTCCTTTAAATCACTTGAGTGAATACTCTGGTGTTTGAGGTTTTTAACTCATGAAACTTGTGCAGCTGAATGAAGTCTCTGAATGAAAAGCTAGGTCTCCACACAAAACCTTTTATGTCTATTTTGTCTGAAAAAACCTGAAGCTCCATAATTTGTGATCTGGAGATGTGAGAAGGCTGATGTGATCTGTATGAATACACATTAAGGACACAAAAAAACCATGAAAAGTTGTAGTTAGAGAATACATGCACTAGTCTTTCTCTCTCCCCTTACATTTTCTAAATCTGCAATGAATACAACAATGAATACAACAACAAATGCAAACTGGTCTTCTGCTACACTGACTAAATTAATTTTTAAGACTTTTTATTTCTTGAAATTACTACAATGTGTACATAAGTACTGTGTCTCAAAACATATATGATCAGCACTTCCACAATCATTATGTATGTTGTTTTAATAGTCATTGTTCACCACATGTGGAATTCTTTAATTATTCGCCTACTCTGTAATTATTCACCATTCATTTATACAATCATTCACCTAGATAAAGAAACTAAACAAAAACTTGTATATATCTGGTGGTTAGTACTTTCTGTTCTGCTGCTTTCTAAGATTTGCAAAGTCAGTTTTAACCTTGTTAATGACTGATGCAGAAACATTTTTCATGGTAGTATTATTATGTACTGATGATTCATGTGCCTCCTCTAATTCAGATTTATGCTTCTGAAACTGCATGGTTCTTATTCAGTGTTTCAGTGAAAGGATCTTGTCATGATCTCGTTCAACAGAAAGTTAATTATCTTAACATTTCATTCTCATATTGTCACTCACAACAAGCTATGAAGCGAGCTGATCACAAGTACATAATTATCTCTGCATTTATAGAATGGAAAATTAGTACAGAAAATGACTCACAAATTTTCTTTGGAGGTGGAATCTCAGAACTTAGTGTTGAACAGCTTTGTTGGGCCCACCAATCCTGCAGCATTGTTGAAGCTTGACTCTACAGAAATGTTTAGATTTTGTTTGTTTGCCAGAATTATTGAAGCACCTTACTTTAATCAACTTTTAAAGGAAAAAAAATACTCAGTGGAAAATATTGTGATAGAACTGAAGTGATTCTGGTTATTTTCCCAACAGTTAGAACTGAAACATTTGTGTTTGCTCAATTGAGAGCAGAAGCAGGTATTTATTTACTGGAGCTTTATGAATGTTTTTCTGGGAAATGTTTGTCTTGGGCACACCAGGGCTTTCCATCTTCTCTTAAGCAAAGCTGTGCAGTGGACGTGCATGAAAGAGCTTGGTACTCATCACAGTACCTTCATCTGCTGCTGAATGTGCCAGAGGCCCAAGGTATAGGAATATTGTTTCTGTAAAGGGATACCAAAGATTTCACTTAGGAAAATGGGGTCACAGCCAATACAATGCTTATGTCCCAACCTTTGTGTGTTGATCAGCATTTTAAATTTAAATTCGCTATTCTTCTCTCATTGCCTCATTTTCCTGGAACTCTTCTGCAAAATGTTTAAGAGTTATATTTCAGTGTCCATAAGTGAGCTCGATTTGAATGGCAAATAACTTCCATTCATGAATGTGCTAAAATAATTATTTCATAGTGTAAAGGAAGAGATGCATGCTGACCTCTTCATCCTGGAATAGTTAGAATGGTTTATGGATACTGAAGTGAGAGACTCTTCCTCCAGCATCTGCACAATTTTATGCTTTCCAGAGAGAATTCTCAAAACTCAAGGCAAGTTGTGTAGATATTGATTATTTCAAGATGAAGTGAGGTTGAGCAAGTATTGTTCTATCAAGCTTTATTCTTTATTCTGCCATGTAGGTAAGATATCATCTTCTTCTTTTGTTTCCCTCTGGTTCAGCATGGCCAATGCTCTCCAGGAAACGCCTTCACTCGAAGCTTCTCAGTTAGAGGATGTTGATACTAAGCTGTCCTTCCTGCCTGAAAGACTGAGAAAGAAGCTGCTTCCTTTTCAGGAAAAGGGCATCATATTTGCACTTCAGAGAAGTGGCAGGTAAAATTATTGTATTCAACTTACTGTATCACGTGTAAAAGTAATTACTTTAGGTAAACATTAATTATTTTTTACAAAGGTTATTTAATTCCAGCAGTCTTAGGTGAGTTATGTTACAGAAATCTTTCACAAACTCTAAGGTAACATGGTTTGAAATGAGTTGTGGGGTTTTTTCCCACAGAGGATGAAGAAGTGTTTAATAATGCATTAGGCAAAAGAGAATCATAGTATCAAAGTTCTCATGTGAAAGGAGGTTGATATCAGTAGGACCATCATTTTTGTTATGTTAATAGAGAATTCTTAAAATAAGTTAATTCACATTTGATTCTTTAGTTCTTAATGGCATGATAGAGCTGTTAAGGGAATGACTAACAGATCCCGATGCATCTGTGTGGTTTTCTATTTTAAATTTGGTACAATTCTGGAGTGTAATCAGGGTGTTCTGAAGCTCACTGAGCTGCAGCAGCCGAGCAGGAGAAGCCTTGCAGAGTTCTCAGCCAGTGCAGCACCTGATGGAGTAGGCATTCAACAATTAAGTACCTGGTAAATCAAAAAACACGGTTTATGCAGCAGAGGCTGGAAATATTTTGCTGAGTAAGAGCCTGTTATTGAGTTACAGGGTCAAAAAGGAGAGGGAGAAATGCTATTTCCACATTTATAAATTTTAGGAAATGTGGGCAATTGCAGCCTAAAGCTGTGAAACTACTGTATGCTGTTGTTTTGGAAAGGAATGATGTTGGGGAGGTCTGGCACAAATGGAATTACTGTAGTCTGTGTGGGAAAGATGGATGAAATTAGTTCCTGATTATTTCAGCATCTTGCTGAGAAGGAGAGGCTTAGAGCCTAAGGGGGTTGCTTGCTAATGTTTGTGATCATTTTCAGGGGAAAAGAAATGTGCATCTTTTCCTCTGAAGGTGAAAAATTGGAAAGGGAATATTTATCAGCAGTTCTTGGAATTATATGGAACTTCTAATCAATTAAAATCTCTTGATTTTTTTTTCACTTTGATTCTGCTCTTTGCCCAAAACCCTTTAGCACTGCTGTCTCAGGGAATGAACAAACCATCTGTTTTATGCTGCCAGTTTCAGTGGCAGAACAGAAAGATGAGTCCAGCCCTTCACATGAAAGCCTGAGATTTGATATGCTTTATGCTGAATTGGCATTAGCTGCTCTGTGACCACCAGCCATATCAGGCACTTTCNGGGAAGCAGCTTAACTGTAGGACTGATAAATTTTTATCAGATGTTTCTTCTTTTTGTTGAAGTAGTAACAATTGCCTACAATAAGTATTCAAAAATGTTTGAAATACCTAGTGTAATGACTCTCTGTCAAGGAGGGAATTTAATTTTTTTCATTAGGGTTATAGGTTTGTGTTAGGTTTTTTCTTTGTCTTTCACTAACAAGAGTTTTGCATAACCCAGCGCTAATGGTTTTCATGTGGCATGCATATGAAAAAATGTTCATCATGACTGCAAGAAATCTCATTGCTTGGCACAGCAAATTCTGTGTGTAAGCTGGGTCACATTGAGGAACTG
>VZUA01067832.1:23767-38732 GCA_013401035.1 Horornis vulcanius
CACTGGCAGCATCACCTTCATCCAGTTTGCGCTTGTGACCCCTGAAAGACAGACAGAGACAAAGCCCATGAATGGAGGTGTCTCAGTGCTTACTGGCTTACTGGAGATTCACACTCAACATGAGAAAAAGTGAGGCCTTTTTCAGGCCTAGACAAAAAGTATAGCACTTGCTTTTACATGAACTAACAGTAGCCAGTTCACACAATTAATTTTTAAATTGCTGTTATGTACTGTCAGCAGTAGGTGTAAAGAACAAAGTAGTGTTAATTTGCTTCTTCTGTTCTTCTGAAGAAAGTATGAGACTGTTTGAAATAATGAGTAGATTTTCTTTCCTCTTGCATCCCAAAAGAAAGAAGAAAGCTGTTGTACAAAAGAGATGTTTCCAAAATACAAAAGTTATATGATTTTGAAATACTAAAGTTTCTGCTTTTTTTATAAAAATAAAACCATAACCAATTAACCAAATCTCGCTGCACCAGCATCTACACTTTCATGCTTCCAAACTTTGGGGTCCCATCCTTCCCTTTTGTGTCTCTTCCGATTAGTACTGCCAGGCTGAACAACACATTTCTTTGCATTCTCTGGAGAATGAACCAGTTTAAACAGAAAACTGATGTGCACCATACCCTGCTGAAAGAATCATGTTCCTGGCTCTGAAAGATCTCCAAGGAAAATCTAATGCTTCAACTGGGATGCAGCCATAAGCAAAAGAATTTGGATTTGTGGAATCCTAAAACTCTCTTTTCCTTGCCAAAGGGAATTTTATATCAGACGTGTACGTCTGAGACAAAAATAAAGTTAAGATTTTTGCATTGCTCAGAATTCATAATGAGATGTAGGAACACCTTCAAAATCCTTCAGGATAATTTGTTCAAATTTCAAGCAGAAAAATACATGCGGAGGGGCAGGCATTTCTCAAATAACTTTCCTTGCTGGGTGAGGTTTCATTAAGAACAGAATGCACCCACTTGCAGTCATGAAAAACTAATAAAGTGATCTACCTATTTTAGCTAAAAGCAGTAATTTAACAATAATCTTGTTACTTCTGAGAGCATAGAGAAATAGCATATGGCAAGCAAGCAAGCAAGATCTCTGATGAATACTGACATGAATGATACATATCCAAAAGAAATAAAGGAAAAGATTAACATTCAAACTTGTGAGCGCATAAGCAACACTGAAACAAAGCAATTTTTATTTATACAAACACTTTTATTGCTGCTTTTCAAGAAAGAGAAATGCTCATTAGCCCAGACTGCTTGGTTTGTGGGCTGGTAGACCAACACTTGACCTGCCCTTTCTCACCTTTTCAGGGAGATAGACAAGATGTGGTGGGAAGTCAGAAAGGGAGTCCAAACCAAAATGGGAAGTGAGCAGTACTTGCTTTCTGCAGCTGTGGGACAAAAAGAGACACTGCTGCTGCTTTACAGAGCACTTTCTCCCACTGATGTCAGGTGGGTTTTGCTGTTCAGCATAGGAGGGTAGAAGTAATATTCCTGGGAGGCAAGGCTGAAACCCTGGGATACACTCTGGGCTCTAAATCCCTAATAAGGAAAAATGGGATGAAGCAAAAATGTTATCTGAATACTTTGCTACTGAAACTCAATTGTGGCATGCTGAGGGAGTTTCAGGGCACTAAATGTAGCCTAATTCACAATAAAAAGCAGTTTCTCGGGTGTAACAGTGATTATTTCCATACAGCCTCTATTAGCATACAATTTGGACCAGGAAGCTCCCATGCTTAAAACACCCAGTTGGAAGAAATCTCAGCACATTTTCATTAAAAGCTATACAAATGTTGGAGCCTTAGCAACACTTGCTGACTTTGTGACGATTTCAGCCTTCAGAGCTACAGCACTATTTCAGGCATTAATGATACTATTAGCAAAGAAAAGCTAATTGGGAATTAAAGAAACCTGAATGAGTCTTACTCAGCAAAAGAAGAAATGAGTAGTGCATCTTTAACAAGTAGTGGATAAGAAGTACACAGGCAGTGTTAACTGAGAAATAAAGTCATGAAGGGAACCTATACCACAATGCTTGCAGGTGAAAACATTTATATTCATCTGCATCCATGGAATCTGATGCTATTTGCCTACTGAAAAATAAATTAGCAATCTGACAGCTGTCATTTACACATATAGAACATGCACACAACTGCAGGTGCTGTATTAAAGGATGTGTCAGGACAAGCAGGCTTTTAGGGGCAGCCCGAATACTTTAAGTTTACTGGGACATAAATCAATAGCACAGATCTCATAGAAAAAAAAAAAAAAAAAAGGAGTCTATAAAGAAATACCAGACATAACAGCTCATTGAAATAATACCTTACTGCCATTAGTTCTTGAAAGTGCAGAACATTAATTTACAAAATAATTACAGCAAAGACTAGCAAAATTACTCATTTATGAAAGAAAGTAACTTTTTAAATTTCAATGTACTTCACAGCAACTATATTACAGTGAAGGACAATCAACAAAATACAGGGATCTGAAATACTCAGTGTGACTAATTAATTAAAGAATGATGTTCCAGCCTACAAAAAGACTTCCCAGAAACCTTAATGGAAGCATCGCCCACATTTCATCCCTCATTCAGTTGTATTAAATAGTATCTTTGGAAATCCAAAAACCTGACCATTATCTATTTTGTCAGCTCTTGTTTCAGCAAGGCTAGAATGACAGCTTTTTCAATCTTGATATGAAACATTAGTCACTCATAGGGAGGATGAAACCACGAAAAAACCCCAAAAAGTAAACAGAGCTAAGTATCAGTTCTCTACAGAATAAAACAAAAATCTCTCCTGAATGTTAGCATTTTTTTAAATTACGATATAAAAATCTTTCAGTATTTGTGTACTGTAAACTGCAGCTTCACAGGTATTCAAAAAACATTTAAATGAGTATTATCGTATCAAATAAAAAGATAACCCTGACAGAAGTATGGAGGAAGGACTTCAGGAACACAGAGCTGCATTTTTTCTTTGCAAATTCAGAAAAGAGAGATAACATTCTGTTAATAATTTCTGCCTTCAGAGAAAAAGCAGCATATCCCCATGGCAGTGTATCTATTAACATAACAAACAATTTAAAATGCATATTTTCCTCACTGTCTCGTGCCCATTCTTTGTCATTTCCAGTTCCAGAGCCATAGTGTGTAGCACTTTTGAGTGGAAAAGTTAAGCTCGTACAGGATTCCTTCTTACTACTTAGAGAAAATGATTCAGCAGCAGTGCAGGCTTCCGTTAGCCTGATTTGCATTTTTATAACGAATTTTGCTGACTGCTATTAAAATCCAAACATGTTGATAATAACTGAGTATCTTTAACCTCACATATAACAACTGCCAAAACACTGAATGCAGAACTTTAAATATTTGACAACTCTGTGAAAAAACTTCTACAATCCAGATTTCCTTTTCCTTTGCATTAAATATTCTTGCTTTGTAATACTCAGTATTAACAGGCCCACCAGTTCATGTGCTGGAAAAATCCTTTCAAAAGAGAATTTATATTTCAAAAAATCTCACTTATTTAAGTGAATTGTCAAGTGATTTAAATAAAGTACAAGTGTAATTCACAATGATATTAAAAATGAAAAGAAAAAAACATTTGTAATTATATACACATAAAAGTAGTTTCTAGGAAAATTTCATCTACAGAATGTTAATGGAGAAACAGTGATATTCCAAATGAAGAGACAGGTTTACAAAGTTGCAATAGCATAAGGTGTATGCTTATAAAAATAGCACAGAAAAATTTCCTGAAAATGAAAATTTATTTAGCTCTTGATCAATTAAAATGACCACTAAAACTGATTACCATGTACAGGTTGAATGAAAACTGCAGTCTTACGAATTCACTTTAAATTTAGTTCACTAAGAGTGCCACAGAGAACAAAGTTAAAAAAGTCCAGTATTTCTTGCTTCTATTATATGAAGGCCTTAATTTATAGTTGGCTGAAAATAATGTTGGAAAAACACTCTTCTTAACTGAAAAGCAGATTGTCTCTCATTTGTTTTGCATCCCAATGGCACCCCTTTAAGAAATACAGTGCTACATTAAAATAGAAACATCTAATTAGCAAAGGAACTCAAAGGGCAACATAACCCTTGCTTTAAACAAAACAAACTTAAATCTTTTCCAAACCTTAAACTTGTAAATGAAAACTACAGTAAGTATTTAAATACATGTTCACATATCCTTTAAACTACAAATACCCACAATCCCCATCACTATTCTGATAATGAGTAAACCTCTAATTCTTTGCAAGTTCACCTGACTTTTTCAAAAGCTCCTAAAATCAGTACAATAACAAAGCAGAGTCTGCAGACTAAATGTGTTTAGTCTTTTACAAGCAATCAGCTTACAGCATTGACATTGTAAATCAGGACTTCAATTTGCTACCAAATACAGCCAAGTTGCTCCCTAATGAGAACACTCACACAACAGCCCTAAGTAGTTCAGAAGGCAAGGGTTTAGAATGGGCATTTTGAAACTGCCTGCTGCCTTCCAACATCATCACAGCCCTGCAACGCAACCTACACTGCCCCAGGCAGGCCTCTGAAGCTCCATGTGGAAGGTCTGTCCTGGTTTCCATACACAACTGGACCACAGCTTTCTGTAAACTCCTTCCACAATGGAAAGAAAGTGATGTGGCATTTGGTAATGCAACTAGAATTTGACTTCCTTTCACAGGAATTTGACTATGGGAACAACATATTCAGATAAACTAGTTCTCTGGCAATACTCTTCAGTTACGAAGAATTAGGGCTGGTTATCCAGTAAAAATCTTCCTCAACCCATTCTGAAGATGTCAGCCCGGTACTTGGCTAACAAGCTTCAATGCCTTGAGCTCTGAGAACACACAAACAGAAAATCAATGTTGTGAGCATTAATATGTTACATGAGAGATACAGACAAGATTAAATTTTCAGAGAGATGTTTCAAGTTTTACAGTTATGTTTTTTTTAATATGGGATACATGGCAATATTTTTAAGGTCCCTTCCATGCCAAACCACTCTGATTTCTATGCCCTTTTATGTACACTTGATACAAGAGTAAGCAATTGTCCATAGCCTGCCTGTAACTCAGGTGTCTACCCTCTGGCAATTTCCCTGGTACATCTGTGCAGGAACACTGGATTTTCTGTCCCGGTGCTCCTCCCTGGCACTGGCAGAGCACGCTGCCAGGCACACAGCCATGGGAGCAACAAACAGCACCACCCCAGCACTACTGGCAAGCTGCAGTGTGTTTCTGCTTTATGCTCGTGCTGGGACAAACAGGACACTAGTTAGCTCCGCAGGAACAAACGCCAGACACCTCATCTATTTCCTCAAGAACTCATCCAATGCTGTCTGCAGGATTACAGATGATCCAGAAATCTAGTATGCAGAAAAACGCACCGAGAATGTTCCTTGCACACCCTCGGGGTGCAGAGAGAGCCCTGCAGTTGGAAGAACAGTGTGCTTTGAGGAACAGTGTGCTTTCAATGCTTCTCAAAAAAACCTTTTCCAAGCACCCACCAATTCCAACTGACATCTCCAAAGACTATTTAAATGAACATAACAGTAAAGTGAGAGCTAATTAAATTCTGTACACCCTCAGTGCCTTTCTGCTTTAAAATTTACTGAACCTGTGCACAATTCCAATGGTGAGAAACTATTCTGGAAACTGAAAAACATCCTATAACAGCTTTATAGGTAGTTCTCTGAACCAAACACTCAATGTATATCTAAATTTAGAGTATTTTAAGTCAGGAAGTCACAGAAAATTTAAAACAACAAACTGTAGTAACTTCTGGATTTAGCAAGGATAGTTTGTAAATTTTGCAAAAATTACCCCAACAGTGGTTTCTTAACAACATTAATGTTTTCTTTTAATTTCTTAACAGTTAAACATTGGGATATTCCAAAACCAAACAGTGTAGCAATAAAATGTTAAAATAAAACATTGTGTGATTTTCTCTGCTCTGAACTAATTTAGATACAGATAACAATTAAATTGGATAATGGAAAACTGAAAAGTTGAACCTACAATTTTGCTTCTGTAATTAAATCACAGAAATATAAACTCTGTCCCTAAAGGATTACTTACTATTAACTTCAAGTTGTTTAAAAATAACCCATGTAGTCATAAGACATTTACAACATGCAATATGACTATTTCTTCAAAAGGCAAAGGTGACAGTGGTAGTATTATATCACACAACAAATAATCTTGTCAATGACATGTAGAAGACAATAGAAAATTAAATATACTTTTCACTATGTGGAAGGGAAAATGCACAGATGCACTCTGGAATATCACTTCTTAATCCTATTCAAAAGCTAAACCAGGCCTTTGTTGTTTCCATCAATTCTTTTTCCAGCTTCTTCTAGTTTACAAATATTACCTATTCTGACAACAAAAGTCAGACAGTAGTTCTATAGCTCTGTAGAGATTCTGGGTAACTCTGGGAGGCTGTAACAGCATATACCAAGGCTCAGCAGTGAGCAAAGAAAGTTTCAAGCCTTCCTTTCCAATGCCTGGGTGGCATTGTACAGCAACTCTACTGGTATTTGGTTTGAAAAAAATCTTTTGAAAATGGACTAATTCCTCAAACTAATTTCTCTTATAGGAAGGCAATAGTCTCTGATAGTGATGAAGAATAATGTCCTCATCAGAGATCTAAATATGAGTCATTTTTTTAAAGAATGTTTGTATGCAATAAAAAATTAAGATGAAAAGTGGGCAAAATCCCTAAGATGTATGGGCAATTTAGAAAATTCAAAACGATACATCACAAGAAGAAGTTGGAAAAGAAGCATAATCTGATTTATCTGAGAAAAGTCAAACTGCCTTCATTTTTCTCACAGGAGCACAATGTGTATGTGGAGGTACCCCCGTGCCAGTGTAATGGAGAACCAACTCCAGTTTGAAGACCCACAGCACTCAAAAATAATTCTTGTAATCCTGACTGGATTTGCCAGCATCACTCACAAACACTGAGAACACTCTTCAATATGCATTATTTGGCTTCTTAAGTTGTTAAGATGAATTTTAGCTGATAGCACACTGACTGTGGTAACCAACGAGGTTGGAAGTAGGATTTGGTATATGGTGGCTTTTAAAATTACATAGATCTTAATCTCTGTGTTATGGACTACACCAAGTTATACTGAAAGATGATTTTATCAAAGCCTTCAACTCTGATTTTGCTAACTCTTCTCTTACTTTGTTCTTGTTTTCAATAAATAATTGAGATTAAATTGCAAATAACTAAATCAAACATCCTTCTAGGATGTTCATCCACTGCTTTGCTCACAAGAATATTAACTAAGAACATCTCTGCTTCATCATATAATATTGAAAATAAGACAGAACACTCAATAGAGTCATTGACTCTATATGGATACTGGTAGTACTGTCATCTCCACTGAGGCACAAAAGACAGACTTCAAATTCCTTTAAAATGTTGTGTTCTATGGACCAAAATACACACCCCACAGGTATACTCTTTCATGAAATGCACAAGCTCACTCCTGCCAAAAATGGTCAGACCTTTATCCTCCTCACATTGCCACATGATTTAACTGCATAATCCCCCAGTTTATTGACTCTGCTGCCTACCTTACAGTCTGGTAAGCCTGTTGTCCACCATCTCTGTAGTCAGCTTCCAGTGAGTATTTCCTGCACAACACCTGGGTAGGCTATTGGAGCTGTTGTGAGGCTGTGCTGGGTTATACCGTGGTACCTGGGACTGAGATTGCTCCATCTAGCAACTGGCTGCAACATTTGTTCTCGGTATCATACAACATCTTCCTACAAATTTACATTTCTCTACTACTTATTTCTTTATCCCAATGGCAAGATATGTTATCTTGGCACTCCTCACTTCTTTCTTTGCCAAATTCCTAGCCCTGACAACTTAAGATTTTTCTTTATTTATTTGTTGAAATTGTACACAATGAATTTTTTTTTTATGCATAAAACCAGGTTTTGGAAGCCTGTTTTAGGGACACAACTGCATTATAAAACAAAGCTACAGAGAACCTAGAAAATAATTTATCAGCATTATGTCAGTACTTGATTTCAGACAGTCCATTTTGCTACAGGATGTTTTAGAAAAGCTAGTAACCTACAAAATCAAATGACATCAAGGCAGGAAGTCACTTCTTGGTAAAAGAAATTTTCAAAAATTTGTTAGAAATTTGGTCTAGAAACTGCTAGGTTTCCACTAGAAACAGAGCAAAATAGTACCAAGGCTTAGTTTACAAATTAGAAAAATCTGAATTGAGGTTGTAAGAATATCTGCCAGAACCACGTGACTTTTACATCAGTTTTATAAGGTTAGCATAAATGACATATATAGCATAAAAATACATGCAATATATTTGAAACAGAATACCACCCATCTTTATTTTACTGTGCAATTCCAACAAACTCCCTAAAAAGTAGGTCTGTATTCATTAAATTTGGATCTCTACAATACTGGGTCAGCGAGCATCACAAATTCAGTCCAGATCAAAAGGCATGTGCCACCCCCAGCCTATGTGCCAAATGGAATCATACCACTGAGAACTCCCCATATCTGTTGTTTTCACACCAGCTACGATGTGACAAACAATCCAGTGCAGCAGATCGCAGCTCTCCTGGCTCAGAGTTTGGATCCCCTCTACAGTCTGCTCTGCAAGTTTTTCTGTCTATATTTCTGGAATAATTCTGAACTAGCAAAGGCAGTTTATACTTGATCTGTGCTTTCTGGCACAAAGCTGCAATTTTTATGATGGTGCTGTCCAAAACCCAGATTCAAGATATTACTTAGCTATAGTCTCCCCATATCACTAATGAAGAAGGCATCTGAAGGAGAAGCAGCTCATTATCTTTTATCAGTCCAGAGTAAAAGGCAGCTACTGAGCCTGTGTTCTGGAGAGGTAATTTTCTTTCCACTAGCCAGTACAGTATGATGTTCTGAATTCAGCATAGACTGATGTTGGTAATACACCGATGGCTCAGTCGTTGCTCAGCAGTGCTTACCCTGAGCCCGGGGCTTTTCAGGTGCCTGTGCTCTGCCAGTGAGGAGCTGCACAAGGAGCAGGCCATGCAGGGAGCATAGCCAGGGCAGCTGACCTCAACTAGCCAGAGGGATATTCCAGACCATAGCATGTCATGCCTGGCACATAAACTGGGGGAGCTGGACAGGAGAGACTGACTGCTGCTGAGGGAGAAGCAGCAAGGTGGTAAGCAGTTGTACCATGTACCACTTGTTTCTCTTAGAGAAATTAAACCTATCTCCTTCTCATTAAAATTATTATGATGCTACTATGATATTTTATTTTGTTTCAATTACTAAACTCTTATCTCAAGACATAGGTTTACCTTTTTCCTGGTTCTCCACCACACAGGGCAGGGTGTGGCTGTGTGGTTTTTAGGGTCTGGAGTTAAACCATGACAGCCTGGTCTTATCCATGTAATGGTACTGGCCATAGGCTCCAGTAAAGTACAGTTATCAATTTACCTGGATATATGGATGTGCACAATAGGGAGATGTGAAAAGGTGTTTCTCTGGTGCCAAATGACTAGACAGATATAACATTTCAAACATGTAACAAAAACTGAGACTGCAACAAGTTGTTCTCTTTCTAACTGCTTCCTGAGAATGAGATAGCCACGCTGACCCAGGGACAGGAGCAGGGTCTGAAATGCTAGGCAGAGAACGAGACACTTCTGAGACACTTCTCTGTTTGACTTTAGGAATAAAACCACTTTACAGGCCCTCTCTCAGACTGCCAGAACACATTTCACAGCTGACCTCACTCATACCCCTGTCTCCTTCTCACCCTGCACAGGTGACCCTCAGGGGTGAGGGGTAGCACACGTGCACAGCCCTGGCAGAGAGGAGAAGCCTGGCCACGTACCAAGATCTTGCAGGCAGTTCTGGCCTCACTGCTCAGATGCTGTTTATCCACCCTTGCTAACACCTGGGAAACTAAAAACTTTCTGGTATTACCATTCAGTCGTCTGAAGCAAATAGCAACATCAGCTGAGACATGCTTTTTTTCTGTTAATCTGAAGCTTTACAGGTTCTCTACTTAGCAGGAACATGCTTTGCAAGAACATTTAACATGATGTGGTTTGTCTGATGGGTTATTTCACTGCAACTGGCAAAACATATACTGTCATGTATTCAGTTGTGTTTTCCAGTAAATATTTACTGGGATAGTTAAGGGGCACTCAAAGGCACAGTGATAGTCCAAGAAACAGCAGAAGGATGCTCTGAACAGGAGACATTTCCCTCAGCAAACAGGGACCTCTTTTGTGCATTGCAGTGGCAATATGCTTGGGTCACACAGTAAAAGACATGTTTGCTGCTGTGACATTTACTGTGGTGTGGGGAATTAAAACATCCCTATTCTGCTTTTCACATGCCTGGCTGACAACAATGCAGGGACAGCTCTCCAAGAACGGCTTGATACAAGAGTCTTTTGAAGCAAGTTCAAGTTTTCTAAAATCCCTGACTTTGCTTTTCCCAATGGAAGAACCTATTAGGAGTTCAAGTGATGAATAAACTACTTGGAAATGGGAATATTTACCCATTTTGATTTCTAGATTTCCCTCCTTCCATTAAGAAGCAGCACTGCTGCTCTTCTACCAACAACTTTTAGCACATGCTTCAAGCTGGCATTTTAATTGAAGATATACACTGCTGTTTAGCAGCCATTAAAGACTTGCAGCGATCAAGATTAATGCACATTAGTTATTATGTGGAATTTAGAGTACTTTTAGAATTCATTAGGGAAACTAGAGCTATTTTTCTTGATCGGAACAATGTTGCCTTACAGTACTCCCGCTAATGTCTTAGGTCTCAACACAATGAAGGATTAAAAACCTTCACTGACAGTTCTTAATGTACTTCTTGGTTTCCTTATTCTCAAGAGATATTTAGATATCGACATATCTTACTAAGGAAAAGCATAAATTGTTTAATAGCCTATAAATTGCACTGAAGCATTTAGCCTGACAAAAGGAAAAAATGCTGCCTAAATTACCTGAGGGGCAACCCCCTGCTACTCTTCAGATCCCAGTGCAGCTCTCTCACCAACATGTAAACCAAAGCAGTATGTTACAGGCTTGTCCTACCCTGAGCTTCTGCTTTATGTCTTTCTTATCCCACACCATTAGCCACAGATGCAAAACAACATTAATATCTAGGGACTGCTGGAATGGGCTAGTGGTGCTGGGGGTTGTAAGTCCATAAATACTCCCACAGTGCTGGGGGAACTGTTATGTGAGTGGAAGAAGGATACTGGAACCTGCTGTTGTTAATTACTCCTGTGCAGGAACAGAAATATATCCAAAACAATCTGATGCTCCAGTTTCTTACTGGAATTCAGATTCCACCAGAGAAAGGAACTGTCCACTCTGTGTGTCACAAGTGCTCTGAAGTTGAAGACAGAATTAAATAGTTTTCCTACTCCTCCCTTTGTGGGAAAACACTAGGAGCTTAAGTTTTTAAATTCACTCAGGGTTCTCGGTCTCACCCTGGCAACCACATGAACTGAGTTGGGGCTGCTCATTCTTCAAGGTGGCAGACCATTAAGCAGATCAAGTCAGTAACTCCCAAATTCTTTTGCCATTATCCTAGTTTCTTGCAGCCTTCCTTTCTTCAAACTTAAATTGTGGTTTTGGCACTTTTTGGATCCAGGAATACCTAAAATAAATATTCCACACAATAGCATCTCTCCCAGCTGGGCTAGAGGAACCAGCACCAGGTAGCTGCCCTTTGTGTGTTGTTCTGAAAACTCTTCACTCCCACAACCTAGAAGCTCAAGGGGTAGCATCACATTATCGAGTGTTCTCCTTGTCTGGAAGCTTCTCATACAGGGTCAGACAGCTCCTAGTGCCCTGGGTTAAGGTTAGACTGTAATCTCATCAACACAAGTTCACTTCCTTCTTCACCACAAGCACCTAACTCTGCTGCAGGCTCCCCAGACTTACTCAAGGCTATTCTGACTCCCAGCTAGTAATCCCTACACTTTCTTTCAACTTTGATCTCAGCAATGTGGATTTTACAGGTCATTTAACTGTGATATACTGTGAATTAATGCAAACAAAACACTCATTTTTGATTCTGAGACAAACTCATCACTACTGCACAAGCACAGGAGAAACAGGGCTAGATGAAAAGACAAATATGCTGACCTAATTTCTTCTCACTAGTCTTGATCACTGCTTAAGCCTAGGTTTGGGGTCCTGGAAGAGTGCCAGGACCATCTCTGCCACATATGGCCTCTTCTCCAAGCTGAAGTGTTGTTTTTCATTGCTTTGTATGTTCTTCTTCAGCTGGCCTCACAGTTAAACAAGAATCCTCTGCTAGAAAGCACATCTCATTTTTCTGTTCTTTCTCTCTGATTATGTGAATTCCTCTCATAATTTTTCAGCCCTCACTCTTCCCAAAATGATTATAACAAATGATTTCTCAAGTCTGCTTCTACAAAAATCCGGCTCTTGTAGACTGGTGCTTTTTGCAGATATATTATAGAAAATTATTTCCCCTCAGGCTCTAGTCACTCCATTGTCCCAGGATGGAAGCTATTAGTTAATGGCTCTGCAGTGATAAAAGGCAATGACTGCAGAAAAACTTCTATTTCAAATACATTGATGCATTAGTGAGAAATCAATTACATTACTTCACTCAGAACTCTTAAGATATAGACAGAGTCACTGAATCATTATAGACAGCAAAAGTTAGAACAGAGAAATGTAAGAATAACAGCAATTCCTGTACATACTTTAGCATTTATTAGCACATTTAAGGAGACAAGGAGAAAAAGGCAAATACCCTCCTGCTTGATGACTTATGATTCCAAACTTCTGCCCCTAGAAAAAATGGCAACTTAGATTCCCCATTTCATTTTACAGATACCAGCACATTTCTACTGAAAAGCACAAGTGAAACCTATCTTGCCTTAAAGTGAATTGAGAAAAATAAGGATATATTTTAACAGCACTTTCCTAATTCTTGTAACATACTAGTAACATACAGACTTTAAATTGCTTGTGTATCCTTCCCCTGAAGTACTAAAATGGTTAGAACTCAGTGCTGTGTAGACTTGCACAGTTAATCTACATAGTATTGAAAGAGAAAAACCTATGGCCAATAAATGGTGTTGATGACTCAGTATACAGAGAATTTGATCAAAAGCATACTAAGACAAACTAGCTTTCAAATCTAATACTGAAAGCAGTATAAGAGAACTTTATGCTATTTCTCACTTTCCAAAGACACTTCTTTTCCTGATTTCAATTGCATAATTGCTATATTAACTAACAGGTAAAACCATAGTATCAGTGCATGCCAAGTAATAACTGCACACAGACACANTTGGACTGTAAAAGAAGCTAAAGGCAGATGTGGACTCTAATCATGCTGTATTTCAAAGCATTTTCAAGCTTCCCATCTCATGTGGTCTAACACAACCACAAGTATTATAACCCACCACTTTGTGAGAAAAGTAGTCTTGTGCAGTTTGTATGTCTTTTGGCAATTTACATACTGCAGAGGGAAACATGAAGATACCACAGAATTGTGTTAAAGATCTTGCACAAGTTCAAAGCAACACTGTTCACTGCTTTTGGTGAACAATAAAAAAAACCTTCTTAGAACTGTAACAAATTATTCTTAACATAAAACTTCATCGATTTAGCTGACAGTTTAAATGGTGAACACCTCACTCATACCACCAAATGCTAAAGAACCTTGCCAAAAGAACCAACATCATATCCATAGAGGAAGGCTTGGGAAAAAACCTCTTACAAAAAGGAAAGAAGGTTAAAAAATTCAACTGCTGTTTATATTTTGATACACTTGATGTGAAAAAGCCCTTGTTTTTTGGATGTAAATGTTACTGAGAAACCATTTATTCAAGTTGTTTAGGAACACTGTACGAGAAAAATAGTTCAGATATTCTTTCCAAAAAGACTCATCCTAGGAGAAATCAACAAAAGTCATTCAGTCCTACTGAACTTCAGCTATGGCACCTACTTTGTAAGACTTATGAAAAAAACCCAAGTATTTGTGATAATATTACTGTTTACAAGGATAAAATCAGCACCAATGATCAGGCATCAAGTCAGCAGCACACTGGATGTATTCCATTCTGCTGCTGCAGTTGTGAGCAGAGCTAGTTCTCTTAGGACAGCTGACATGGACATAATAGGCATACCTACAACTCTGGCCATTTTAGGACTGTGGGAAAGGTCCTTAAAGAGATGCCTTGAGATCAACGCAGGCTCTCACAGTGCACATTAATTCTGTGCCAAGGTTTGCCTGGTTGGACCTGAGAACTTTTACACTGTACAGTTCACTTTCTGAAAGCCTTTAGGAGAATAAGAAACTCCATTTTAAGAAAAGGAAAAAAAACAAAAAAAAACAACTTGCAATGGAAATTTAGCAGCTTGACACTTTGAGCAAACATGCACAAGCTGTGCATTTGCTCCCTGTAGGAAATATAGAGAAATACAAGACCAAGACTCAAGTCTCATGATCGAAATGTGAACCAGCACTTTGGTTAATTTTAGCTGCAGTTAATAGTCTAGATGTGTGAAAGTTCACACTCTCAGTTCTCTCCTGTGATTTTTTTTTTCCTTATCCAGTTAATGATCTGAGGCTTTCCAAAATGCCTGTTCCTCTTTAACAGTATTATATTAGACTTTTGCAGTAACTCCAAGTATTTCAGAACATGTCAGAAGCAGCAACGAAGTGAACAATGTCCTTCTGTGATTTTTCCTGAAGCAAACTTCACATCTACCACTTGTGCTCAGAATATCAATGATGTACTTCTGTCAGGAGTATTAGAACAAGGACCATCCTCTTCAGTAGTTTAACCAGCGCACCGATGTTTCCCTATGCATTTTATGCATCTCTGTACATGCAGCACACCTAGTTAGACCTGTATTTTCTCAACATCTTTCAGTGATTTTGA
>VZUA01067834.1:0-11592 GCA_013401035.1 Horornis vulcanius
TTTTTTTTTTCCCTCCACTAGTCTTGCACGGATTGTTGCATTGACTTTAAGATGTGCTTGCCCTTTTAGGAGGCACAGAGAAAGAACTGGGCCCACTTGGAATTTAAAGTTAAATGTGAAGTCTTTTGAGAGCAGAAGCAATTTTGCCCTGGGAGACTTCACAAACCATGGCGGCTGCGCTTTAAACACATATCAGAGTCAATGAGAATTTAAGTTGCCAACATCTTTGTTTCCCATGCTGTCTTTCAGACAGTTCAGTGACACCAGAGCAAAGGCAGGAGGGCAGTCTGTGAGCAGGGGAGCCAGGCGGCTGGAGGAGGAGTGGCAGGAAGGGCTTTGCCAACTCCCCATGAGAGAGCTGGAATGAGATGGGCAGTAGAAGCCAACCCTGCATGCAATAAACTGGATCATATTATAGCTCTCTGCTTAATGTCAGGAATGGCTTAGCTAAGGCTGGGCAGTCAGCTCAGTTTGAGCTCCATGACTGTCCTTCCCTACATACCTCAAATCAAAGCAGAAACTGCATTTTCTTGTCCACAGCTGTTCTGCAACTTTATTTCTGCTGCTCATGCTCTCACTTATCTGCACCCACGTGGGCTGTGTGGCTGACCTGGGGCTGGCTTAATCCTGTCCTGTCCCTTCCCATAAAGCTGGTGCTGTGGCACCTGAAATACCTCCAGACAGGTATTTCAAGGGGAAAGGAAGCAGTGGGAACCAGGTAATCTTCTCTGGGAACTGGTGTTATCCCCTTTTGGCAACCTGGGGACAGACAACCTTCAGCTCCTGTTTTACATCAAGTGGGCACCAGTTTTATGTTGACCTTGACAAAATCATAGAATGGCTTAAGTTGGAAGGGATCTTTAAAAGCCATCTAGTCCAAGCCCCCTGCAATGAGCAGGGACATCTTGAACTAGATTAGGTTCCTCAGAGACCTGTCCAACCTGGCCTTAAATGTTTCCAGATGGGGCATCTACCACTTTTCTGGGCAACCCGTGCCAGTGTTTCACCACCCTCATAGTAAAAAAAAAAATCCTCATGTCTAGCTTAAATCTGCCCTCCTATATTTTAAAATCATTACCCCTTCTCCTATCTGTACAAGTCTGCATCCAGGGGATTTGGATTAAATCCCTTGAATTTTTGCTCTTCAGCTCTAGCTTTGAAGTGTTTTTGCTGCTGGGTCTGGTGCTGTTTGGAAGAAAGAAGATTCCCCCTCCCCAATCCCATCCTGATTAATTAGGGAGCTGCAGTGAGGCTCCAGAAACCAAGCCATGATCAAAAACAACAATCCCAGCACATGCTGCCCCATGGGATTTGGTAGGTGTGGAGAAGGGCAGGTTCGTGGTGTACTTGAATTGCTTTGTGGTAGCCACAAGTACAGACCTTGCCTTATTCCTTGCATATAGGCTCTGCACTCAGTGGCCTCAAGAAGGGAGTCCTCTTAAGCATGACACAGGAAGTAACTGGCCTTTTTTTCCTAAAGTTATATTTTTCTTATGCCTTTTTATGTTGCAAGGGTATCCTGTAATTTTTACTTCCCGACCAGCACAAAAGAAATGATGGATTAGCACAGAAGTATGTGAGCATCTTTCTTCTTTTCAATGGGAGGAACAAATTGAAGCTGACAGTTCCCTGGAACCAGTGCAACACATGAAGTAGTCACAATAATACATTTTATCGTCCAGCCCTTTTAGAGCATCAGAAGCTCTCTGGTCTCTGATGCCTCCAGTAAGCTGACCTTGGCTGGCAGAGCCAACCACCTCATTACTGCTGTCCCACTGCTCACAGCCTGCCCTCTCTCCTGGCCCTCAAACAGCCTGATTAGCTGCAGCAGCAGCTATTGCCTTCCAGGTTGTGCAGCCTGCTGGTAACCCTTCAGTAACACCAGAACTGTTCAAATAATCCCTTCTGAAATCAACCTTGTGGTTTTTTTCTTTTTTGTTGTTTTTTTTTTTTTCCCAAAAACTTCATCTAGCTGCAACATCCAGAGATTTGTCAGGTGATTTTGTCCTGAAAAGCCTCATCAACAGGAAGACTTCTAGTCATCCATTAACTCCAAAAAGCAGCTGCAATAGAGAAAATCTGTCTGGTCATCACTGAGGTTCTGGTTTTAGCTTGTGCCTTTTCCTCTACAAAACACCAGTCTAGACAAACCCTATCTTTTACTATTTAGACATTTCTATTTGAGCTGACCAAAGGAAGGAGGTCCTTTTCAGTGAAGTCTGTAGGAGACAGGCAAATAACTGTCCATAAATAGTGGCAGGAGGTTCATGTTTCAACAGACCATGCAAGGTTGAACACCAGTTTCCCTTCTCTTTCCTCGAATTAACATCTTGTGTCTGAACAGCCAAACCTGCTTGATTTGTGCCTCAATGAGGTGTCTTTTTTCATTGTCAGATCTGTCTTGTATCTGCTAGAAGACTGAATCTGAGGAAAAACAGAGGTTTTATTCTCTGACTGAACAGAGGAAAAAATTTTTGCTTGTAGTGAATGCACCCCTTGAGGATGTCTTAGAAGCCTTGAGGATCAGGGCTTGTGCTTGGGGTTGAGATGATGACACTGCTGCAGGCAGATAGGGCAGACAGTGTAGCTCTGTATTCAAAGTCTGATAGGCTTTTTCTTCTTGTATAACATGAAGGAAAAGGCCTTTCCCATAATTAAGCAGCTTAACACCCTCTGTTAGTATTTAATTTTAAAATGTTTAGTTTTCAAACTTTGTAACTGTGGTACAATAGTGGCATATTTTACAGCATTGTGAAATAATATCCCTGCAAGTAGTCCTTGGCCAGTGAGTCTCCTTGGGTATGGACATACCTTTTTCTCTGGTCACCCCTGCTAGCATTGCTGGGGCATGGCAGCAACAGCTATCCCTGATCCCTGTGCACTTTCCCAACCATACAAGCATGTCAGTGGGTGACGATGCTGTTGCTAATGCTCAATTAAGTGTATAATGTGTTGCCCTGCATGACTGACTGCTTTTTCCTTGTCTTGTTCTGTACATCCACAAAACAGTGTTCTGTTAGTTCAAAGAAGGACTTGGGTTTTCACAAAGAGGTGCTGGTGACATTGGAAGCAGTTGGCTGTGAGGTGCTCCTTGATCCATGAGACTTTTTCTTGAATTCAGTATGACACTTGCAGGCCACATCTACTTGGATATACACAAAATCTTGTATATCAGAAGAGATGTTTGCTAAAATAAACAAAGAAGACTGTTTAGTTTATTAGATGTTCAGATTAATAAAGCCAGGAGCTAGAATTACTCACTGCAGTAAGTCATCTGTGCTACACAAAACCAAACCAAAGCTGTATTAAAAATGTGGAGACTCAGCTGAGGCCAGAGAATTATCAGCTTAAAATTCTGCCTTCATAAAATAAGGTTTTGCTTTCTCTGAAATCAGAGGGGGACATAGTCATCATAGCCTCAGATGACAGCTGGACCACAAAGCCTTGTTCCATCATGCTGGTGCTGGACTAGAAGGGCTTTCAATACATTTGATTTCCATGCCCTACGCTGAAAACAGAAGTTCCCTGAAGGTTAGATGGCTTTTCATATGCAGTTATCCTGCAAAAGGTTACTTCCTTCTCATTCTCTCCTAGCTCTACCCTTAAAAAGAAAATAATCTTCCTCTCCAGTAGAAAAGGTGGCAGCAGTGGATCCAGTGTAACAGCTCCTATCTTAAACTGAACCCTGTATGCAGGGTTCCTCCAGGCACTGTATTTCTTGTGGGCATGTCATGCTGCCACCACTGAGGAAGACAATTGCCTCAATTGGCAAAAGGGCAAAATAGTTTTCTATCCTTATGAAAAGCCATGCTATCCTCCTTTTCCTATATCCTTAATGATGGTCTGTTAATATCAGATGTGAATTGGAAAATGCAGGAATCAACAGAGAAGGAAAGAAGAAAGGAAGGGCAGCAGAGGACGAGCTATGGGGTCATTCCTAAAAGCTTGTCATTAACCTGCAATGGCCCCAGTAGGTCTTTCTTTTAAATGGCATACTGTGGAATAGCAGGGATGTGCCAAGGTGCACTGCCTTAATTTGTGCAATGGAAAGTTACACAAGATAATTACCTTGTAGTTCAGTGACAAAAAGCACTGTCAGATCTTTTTGGTTCATGCTCGATTTATCTGTAATGTCTCTGTGTCTAGAAAACTCAAATGGTAACTAATCCTATAGCATAGCTGGAGCACATGGCATTTTAAACTCAGGATTTGGGTTTTTTTAATGTCCACAACAAATTAAATTTACCAATAACCCTGACTGGATCTACCAGCTGTAGATTTAAGGGTTTCATCAGGCTTGCATTGGCTTTATCTGTGACAGTATTTGTGCATTTGTACAGCCATTTGTGAATGTTTTTGGGCAGGAACAGCAGCAGGCACAGACTAGCCTGCATTTGTGGCATTAAACTCCCCTGCCCTTCAAAGGAGGAAAGTACATCAAAACTGCTTTGGAAAAGATCCTTGGTCCATGCTTCCCAAAATGTGGACAGCAGTTGTGTAAGAAAGCCCTGTCTGGCCCAAACCAGAACTGTGCCAGTGACTGTTCAGTGTAACCTCCTTTGCCCCAAGGAGCAGAAAGCCATTGCAGAGTCAAGAGAGAACAGCTTTTCTGTACTGAGAAACTCAGAGTTGTAGAATGGTTTGTGTTGGAAGGGACCTTTAAGGGCCATCTAATTCCAATCCTGCCCCTATCATAGGCACCTTCCAATAGACTGAAGTTTACTCAAAGTATAGTCTAAGTCAACCTCAGATGTTTCCAGGAATGGAGCATCTGCAGCTGCTCTGTTGTACAGGTTCCAGTGTTTCAAAACCCTCATTGTAAATAATTTCTTCCTTATATCTAGTCTAAACCTACCCTCTTTTAGTTATAAAAGATTGCCCCTTGTCCTGTTACTGCAGAGCCTGCTGAGAAGTTTGACCCCATCTTTCTTACAAGCCCACTTCAAGTACTGAAAGGCTACAATCCAGTCTCTCTGGAGCCTTCTCCCCAGCTGACCAACCCCATCTCTCATAGCCTGTCTCTATAGGAGAGGTGCTCCATCCCTCTGATCATCTCTGTGGCCCTCCTCAGGACTTACTCCAGCATGTCTGTGTCTTTCCTGTGCTGAGGGCCCCAGGCATGGAGTACTTGACGTGGGGTATCACCAGAGCAGAGGGGCACCGGAGGGGCAGCACCGTGTCCCTCACCCTGCTGCCCACGTTGCTCTTGATGCAGCACTGCATATTGCTGGCTTTCTGGGCTCCAGCTGTGTGGTGTTGAGTCATCTTGGTAAGTGTTAAAATGAAATGTGGTTTCAGAAAGTGGTGGCAAGGAGAGCAGGTCTCCCTAAAATTCTAGATATTTTTTCAAGTGGTTCCTGTAAACATTTGTGTGTCCATAAAACTGTTCTGCTCTTTTTGTGGATGCCTGGCATATGCTAACTGTGTGGGACAGGGTTGGGATAGCTGTGTCTTCTGGCAGTCTGTACATAGCAATCACCTTTCTTATTTTGCTCAGCTGCCCCATTAGTCATCAGTCTTCTTTACCCAGCACCAGTGTCACTAACACAAGCTTTATCCAAAAGTGACCTTAGCATAGAACCTTACCCCTTTATCCTCTTTTATATGCTTCTTACAGATCCTTTAATGATTCTGACCAGAAAAACTTGTGATGTTTTGGGAGACGTTTAGGCTGTTTCGGGGTATTAGATATGTGCTCTTGTATCCTGTGCCTTCAAGAGGTTTTTAAAGCTTAAAATGCTGTAGCCAAGAGAATAATAAACTCTGACATAACTTAAAATAAGATTTCCATAAGTCATATGTATATGTAAGAAGACTGAAGTTTTGAGTTTGAAAATGAACTGAAGCCAAGAGACAAGCGAGTTGCATCAGAGCAGCCAGCCATTCTTGGTTGTGCATGGACAGTGTTCAACTACTTGATGTACTGGAAGAGAGCTTCAGACAGATGCTATAGCCAAAGGTAAATGAAGTAACACAGGACTTTTATGGCAATGCTCTTTAAGTGGCCACACTTGTGAGGTGTCAAAAAGATTAAATAAATCCGTTTCTGCAATGCTCATGTCTGGGAGAAGAACATCCAGCTTTAAAGATCTTCATCCTAGGACATAATAACGGTGTATCTTCAACAGTATTTTAGTGAGCAATGTGCCATTACACTCCTGGAAATAGGATGATCATATAAACATCCACGGAGTTTTTTAAGTCACCCTAATCCCATGTATTTAAAGAGGAGCAGCAAAGCGTTTGTATCCCATTAGTGGCTGAAAGGATTTGACAACAATGATGTTTTACTTTCCTTTCAGGGATGAAAAGCCTGTCTTACTTGTTTAATTTAGCTCACTCATGCTTATATTAGAGCGTACCTGGAGTGGGTACCGAGAACAGCTAGTTTGTCTGTCTTGGCTGAGGCAAAACAAATAATCTCTAGAGCAGCCCACTGGTAACCCAAACCATCCTGCATGTGTTTACTTGATGCATTTACTTTCCTGAAGTTGCAAAGAAATGGTATGCTCAGCCTGCTGTCCTTGTCCATGCTGCTACCATCTGCATTAAATGAGGGTTGTAAGCAGCAAAAGTATTGGTGCAAAGTAATTAAATCAGCATTCTCAAGGACAACTTTGTTAGCCATTGCTTTTTTTCTCCTGTTACAGAGAAGATTTTTATATTCATTCCTTGCACAGTCTGAGAAAGTGAAGCCACTCTGTGCTGCTTACACTTGACATGCAAATTTAGGTCACTGCTCAGATTCATCATGGTTCTTGCCAAAGGACTCCCACTGGAGTTGCATCTACTGACATCAGGGCTGTCTTATTCTACTTGTGCTCAGATGTTACTCCTGGGCTTGCCCAGGTGTTACTGTTGGTCAGTAAGGGTCAAGGGGGACCCACCCACAGCACTGATGGGTTCTTAGGCCTCTCCTAATGCTTGCCAAAATGGGCAATAAGTTGGTCACTTTTTGTGGTGTGAGCTAAGAAATTAAAATTCCACCCAACATCTGTGGTGAACCAGGCATATGCTGAGGTTGAGAAGTAGCCAGGCTGCTTCTAGATGGAGGAATTCCCACAATCTTTTTTGCATCCCGCTAGTCCTACTACTGCTCACAAGATTGCTCCTAGTAGTTCATCTCCTGCTGCAGGGATGGATAACAGAGCTGCCCAAAGTCCTGCACCTCTGTTACTGTGCAGCGCTGCCAGAAGAACAGTGTGGTTAATTGTGTGCTCAGGCCACTTGCGCTCAAGCGCTTGTTAGGGATTTTGTGCAAGGTGGATTTAAAGCATGAGAGGATTGTTCTCAGTTGGGTTTCAGAAGTGCTTTTTCTTTAGATTATTTGCCAGCACTTGAACGGCAGTGGGACTTCGTTTTTAATTAAATCCTACATTGACATAAAGAATTATCAGTGATGAGTAGAATTGGAGTTGACTTCTAATCAAACATAATTCTGCATACTGGGGTGGGTTTGAGATGAATGAATGTCAAATGTAATTAGATGGTCAGATTCTGATCCCTCAGCCACGCTCATAAGTACAATTATAGACCAAATTTTGCTTATTTATGCTAATGCCAGCTGAATCTGATTGCCCTGTGTCTCTAATGCTGTAGGGAGCAAGATTAGGGAGGGCTCCATGAGGGTTCCTGCGCATGCTCACCCCAGCCACCAGTGTGAAATAAATGTTGGAACTGAAAAAAAAAAGGAGGTCAGCTGCCATGAACCCATCTGTTGTGTGCGGAGCCATTTAGGATCAAATTTATTTTCCTTGGGTTTATTACAGTGAAATAACTCATTTGCATTTCCCTCTCCTTAGGTTTTCAGCTGTACCAAGGGGAAGGTGCAGTGTAGGTCTTTCTCTGAGTGGAGGTTAAGCAGAGGCTCCCTGGCAACAAAAACCAAGAAACGGGGGCATTGCACTGAGAGCTCTGGTGAAGGAATAGCTGCAGAGAGGGGAGGAAGAAAGCTAAGTGTGGTATGAGACAAAAAGGGTGCTGCTTTCACCTTAGCCACTGCCAATCCTTATTTCTGTGTTCTAGTGGGGTGATGAGAATTAGAGCCAAAGGCTCTATTGTTTTACAATAAAAATAAAACGAAATGAAAAGTCCTCACGCTGACTTTGGTACCTAGACTGGTGTGAGAGATGACTTACTGAATTTATGGAGCTATATTGCAGTGGGAGCATCAGCTATCAGGTTCTGTGCATTTACAGCCATATCTACTTTACCATTTTGCTCTTGACCTGAATTATTAGCTTTTTTCTTACTGTTACTATTGCTTTTTGGTTTATGTGCATCATCTAGTTTGGGTAGGAGGAGCAGAACAAACAACATGGGCTGTTCCAGATGGTAGACAATTTGTATTTCTGCTCAGCATGTCTAGTGATGAGCTAGTAAATATTGTAGCATTTGAATTGAAAATGCCCTTACATGCAACATTTAAAGTGTTCTTACAGAAATGAGACTGTAAAGTAGAAGCCTCACTATTAACCTTTTTCCTAAAGCTTGGTACTTTTTGAAACAAAAGCTGAAGTTTGGTACTGAAATACTACATTTTCATTTATTAGGAACAGGTAATGGTACCTTGTGCTCACTTGAGGGGATTTCAGCATGAAAAAGTAAAGCTCACAGCTGTGGGCTTAAGAGCTATAAAAGATGCATCAGTTGCATAAACATTTCTTTGTGCATTGTAGAAACTGAATCCACCCAAATTGAAGGTATTGAAATATAACTAATAAAAGAATCACTGTAGATGTCCCTGATGGACATAAAATCATTAGTGAGAAGTGTGCTCAAGCCTTCAGAGAGACAATCTGCTGGATAATCAGTGCTGAGGCTGTCCATGATTGGGGAAGAGACCACCTCAGCAAGAGCAGGATGAGCTAAGCTGGGCTAAGTTAAGATTCTTGTTGGTGCAAGGGATGGGGTGGAAGTTTGCCTTCCTGTGCTGTGGCTACCAATGGCTTTGATGCCCACCCAAGTGTGTCCCATGTGGTTCCACGTGTCTCATTTGAAGGAGAGCTCCATCTGAGCTGCAGCTCCTTCTCTGTGCAGCACTGCTCTCTGCAGCCATGCAGGTAAGCCCACACAGCTCTTTCTGTGTGCTGAAATTAACATCTGAAGCTCACGGATCCACTGGCCTTTCACAGGCTGATGTAGGCTTGGGAAGTGTGCTTGTCAGTGTAGCCATATGCTACTATTTAGGAATACCTCTTAAGCCTTGGACTTCAGTGGAAAAAATGCATGATTTTATTCTGGCAACCAAGAATAATTCTTCAGATGGAGCTCACGTGTGTGTACAGCTCTAGCAAATGCTGCCCTGCACAAGGGAGGAACAGCCCAATTACTGGGAGCATAGAATGTGCCATGAAGGTTGTAATTTGTGTAACTGAATGATGAACAGAAGACACCTTTCTACAGGTGTTTCCAGGAGACCCCCACCCAACAGAAATCTTCCTGGCATATACAGAAATTACGAGCCTGCTCATTCATGCCTAAGAGTTTTTGTCTTAGAAGTGTAAAAACTCTTGTGCAAGAATTAAATTTCTTGTGAAAGTTTTTATAATGCTCCTGAGCACTCTTACCCACATATCACTATCAAATTTTTATGTTGAAAAAACCCAAAAGGATGTCTACTTTCTCATCCAAGAGGCATACCACTGTGCCTTCTAGGAGCCTAGGGAACATGGAAATCGTACATTCCAGGTGGTTACTTGGGCTACTGGCCATGCTGGCCTTGTATTGCCAAAGTGATTCAGCTAAATCAGGGGGAAGAAGTTGGAAAATAAATATTAAAAATTAATAGACTTTAGGCTACAAAAGTAAGCAGCTTGAGTTGAAGGTGCACAAAATGAGCTTGGCACTCAACTGAGCCTGTGTTAGTTTAGAATTGCATTGTGTTCTTTGGGCTTATGAATGCAAAGCAGGAAGAATTGAGTTTGGGAGGAGGACATGACTTTGAGGGCATAACAGTTCCTTCCCTTATTGTGATTGACTTTTGGAGAGATGCAAGGTCCTAAATGTCATCTCATTGCATTTGAAAGTTTTTACCTTTGTAGGCCAGCCAGCCCAATAAGCAGAATACAGACCTTGGCATAGATGAGAGAGGAAAATGTTCTTTTCTTTCATTAGTCACAAAGACATCAGCTCATTTGTCAGACATACCCCAGGTTGGCAGGTAAGAAATATTCCTAGCATACCAAACAGAATCAGTTGATTTTTGTAGCCATCCACATTAGTTAGTGGACCCCCTCAGCTCACCTTAACCTAAATAATTATCACTTAATTTTTAACAGACAGCCTGCAGACCATCATAGATCAACAGAAGAATCAACATACAAATCATCTCACTGTAGGGATTACCTCTCCTTAGATCCAGAATGGACCTTGAACCATTTGTCAGACGAGAAAATAATATATAAAGAAAGGATTATCAAGGATGCTTTGTCACTCAGTCCTACCTACATTCCCATTTAATCAGTGATTATATGTAATCCTGGAGTGTCCTGGAAGCCTCAGCTGCAGACAGCTCTCTGACACCTTAGAGCAAATTCTAGACCTGGAGCCATACCTGTAGCTGCTACAAGGAGAGAACAGGAGGAATCAAGGACACCACCACCACCACTCTATATTGCAGCTTTACATGGTTGCTAGCACATGTCTAGCAAAACCAACTTCCCCTCATCATGTGGTGTGCAAAAAATACCGTCTCCAAACTGGTCATAGGGAAAAAGTGAAGAAAAAAATGCTGTGCAAAAGTTAGACTAGATTTAGCAAATATGTTTCTGCTTGAATTTCCCTTCTTAGCTTGAATCAAAGTCCATACTGTTTATCAAATATCTTGGCACTGTGGGAGGTAGAGGTCTGTGCTGAGGGTGATGAAGAGAGGGCAGTCCTTTGGAAGGGATTGTCCCTTCCCCGCTCATTAGCTCAGGCTCAGCTGTTTCCCCATTTCCAGACAGAAAGGAGAGCTGAGAGAGGGGACTTTTATTTCCCTGGGGACAGAGACATCATCAATTATCTGCCATTCTCTGCTGCAAGCTGTCAGCGAATAGGGCAGAGGAGTACTGATAGGATTTCACCTTATCCCTTGACTCACTGATGGGCTCATCATTCAACTGCTGTGCACTTAGCATGGGCAGTACTAATTATATTAATTAAACTTCTACACAGGGCATGCTTATGTTAGCAGTAAGGAGAGTGGTGTCTTTTTAAAACGAAACATCCCTGGTTCATTAACTATATAGATTTAAAAGTGTAAGTGTAGTCATTATATCCACTGCTGAAGTGGATCTCTCAAATCACAGAAGTATTTAATATCATTTTAGATGTGCATCTTGCATTATATTGAGGGCAAAATTTATACTGCATGTAGAAGACAGTAGCATTATATCACATAACTGCTAAACGTAGNACTTGCTGTCACCCCTTCAGCCCTGTAGGTCAGAGTTTCACAGAACATCAGCTCCACTGCCTGCAGGCAGCTCCAGCCCTTGCCATACCATCCTGCTTCATTACCAAGCTCATCCCTCAGCCTAGCTACTGGAGTGAAATGAACTGGGGGCATGGGGCAGGCTGGGTCCAGCTTTTAAAATAGATGGAAAAAAA
>VZUA01067834.1:28934-51108 GCA_013401035.1 Horornis vulcanius
GGAGGATGGGACAGTAAGAGTTCAAAATATCACTCCCAGCTTCCAATACTATGTATTAGTCAAATATTGCAACAGCCTTGATCCACAGCTGATATTAGGGAACCAAAGCCACTGCTGACACTGTTAAATGTGCCATTTACCACTTCCAGTCACATTTGGGAGTGTGGGCATTACAGTTGCCTTTAAAGAGATCTTCCACAGTGAGATGTTTAAGAAGCTGGCTGCATTCCTGCCTCACTGTTATGATGGGGAGAACATGAGTAGCAATGCTTAGAGGCATGCAGGGCAAGAAGGTGAATTGCTGGCATCTACTGTTGCTCTATTGAGATTTTTACAGTGGAAGTTGCTTTTATCTTGTGTTTCTTTTCCACTGACTGTAACACTATCACAGCTTCATTTCCTCAGCCCCTCCATTGGATATAATGGTTTGGCTGAGTTTTCTTTTAATGAAAATGACTTCATTGTGTTGGTTTTATTTTGCTGGGTTTTCTGGGGTTTTTTTTTCAGTACACTTTCTTGTTCCCACCAGGTGGATGAGCTTTATGAAGCCTATTGTATCCAAAGGCGTCTCTGTGATGGTGCCAGCAAAATGAAGCAAGCTTTTGCAATGTCTCCTGCCAGCAAAGCAGCTCGAGAGAGTTTGACCGAAATCAACAGGAGCTACAAGGAGTACACAGAGGTACATCCTATCCTCATCAGTTCATTCTTTTCACTCTCATACTGTTTGAAAGCCATGGGAACTTTGCCACTAATTTCAGGGAGAGTTTTATCCAGCTAGAAGAAATCAAAGCAAACTCAGTGAAGAGGAATTAGTATTTGTTTTTCTTCAGGTGAATACCTGATGGCTGGCAAAGACAGGTTATATAGGCCCAAGGAGTTCCTTGAAATAACAGTTTAGACTCTGTGAGAGCAGGGTTATACCTAGGAAGTGCAGCACAAAAGCAAAAGTATAAATCTGCCCCAAACCTACTTAAACTCCAATTATCTCCTTCCCACCTGCAGATTTAGGGTGGCAGGTTGACTGGAAACAATGTGCTTACAAACATATGCTGCATCCTATGTGTTGCACGTGCTGTGATCAAAATCTGTTTTATTAAACAGGCAGTAGATGATGAACAACAGTCTAACAGTGTTGCAAACATCCTGGCACACAAGCTGTGACAACCTCCCAAAATCTGAAGGAAGAGCTGGAGAGGGTCTAATACCCAGTCTCTCACAGTCTTTCTTAATGTAGTCCATGTTTCTTGAGAGATTAAATCATGCTGGGAGCCACTTTGGCATAGAGCTGCTGCTGTTGGCACAAGTCCTGCCTGGAGAGGACCAGAAGAGTGAGCAGGTTACGCTCCAAGGGCAAATCCTCCTTTTGCCATCAGGAGGATTAGCATGCAGCAGCAGAGGAGCACAGGGTTGCAGTGTCAGAAAAAGTAGGCGTAGCTGCCACTTTTTACGGCCAGACCTAGCTAAACAAGAAGGATGGCTCTGAAATTGATCTTATTGGAAAATATCTTTAATTTGCCTATCCTTACAAACAGATCTTAAAAAAAAAATCTCAAAGAAGTTTTGTTTGACCTTACTGTTCTCTTTTCCAACACAGAACATGTGTACCATAGAAGCAGAGCTGGAAAACCTACTGGGGGAGTTTTGCATCAAGATGAAAGGTAAGTGCCATTTCACCTTCCCCTTCTTTCTCAGAAAGAGTAGCAGTTGCTGCACACATCGGTGAGGGAATTGAAACATGCTGTGTGGCATGCATTTATGGCAGGTGGGGTTTCCCAGCCCCCCACCCATTGCTGAGCCTTCAAACCCCCAACTGACACCCCTGCCCACTGGAAAGGATTACAGGAATGGAACACCAAGGCTTACAGACCTTCTGACATTCTGCTTTTTGTTTTCTAGAATAATTACCTCCCACAAAGACTCCTCCCAACAGCCAAAGCAATTCAGTTTCAAAGGCTGCTGTAATTTTTGCCTCTATTTCAGTAATTCTTTGAAAAGATGACTGGGAAATTATCTGAATTTTCATGGAGTTGAACTTAAAATTTAAAATACCTTCTTAATTTGACATCAGCTATTTCTAACTCCTTTACTTTTGCTAATTGTGACCAATACTATTTTTGACCAAAGGTAAAACCAGCAAAAAGCTGGAGATAGTTTTCCTACATAACTCTGTGATGGCATTCACCTTTCCATTTTATTCCTTGTCTTTATGACAGGGGAGTTTATGGGTTTGAATACAATGGAATCAGTTTTACTTGAAGCATGAATGGATCATCAGGTATTGCTAATGCTGTTATCCCTTTAAGACTCAATAGCTTAAAGAAGAGTTTGGGAGGGGATATCTTTTTTGGATCTTCAGTCACTGGCATGAGAATAGTTCTATAAAACAAAATCAGCATCTAAATATTCATGAACTCTTAATTCTTCACTTGATATCTTGCCATTTAAAACATCCACAGTATTGCTGGTGGAGTTTGGAGAGCTCACAAATCTCATACAAGGTTTTGATTCTGCCTGCCTTGTCACAGTTGTTTCCTATGATTGCATTGCATAAGATTAAGTTTAATCTTAGATTACATTAAAATAGCTTCTCTGCACTCTCATATTAGAGAAAACAATTGCAGCAGATGTTGGAGTTCTCCTAGCTCCATCCCTCAGGTTTTAGATGAACACACAGAGACTGAGCCAGATATTTCTGTAAAGGAACACACGGCAGAACCACAGCATGGACGTGCTGAATGAAACAATGTCACAGAATGTATAAAGGGATTTTTCCAGCTCCCTTGGAGCATTTGTTTACTTGCTGTGAATGCTGTGCACAGTTCCTGACAGTGGGACATGTTGCAGAAGGTGTCACAGTGTCACAAATGTCTTGGCTGAAGAGGTCTGGCCCCCTTTTGGATGCCAAATCCTCTGGAGAAGGCAGGTACTGCACTTGCGTGCGGGAGCAGAGCACAAAGCACAAGCAGCAGCTGCTTCTGAACAGTTTGCATCACGTAAAGAAGCCCAAATTAGAAAACAGAAAAGAGAAAGCAAAGAGAAATGCCATATTAAGTATTCTGTAATTAGGGCATCTGAGATTTCTATCTAGATAGTTTTCCCTAGGAATAGGAATCCTATAGGACAGTACAGCCATCGCTATTGCTAAGGCTTGCAACAGCTCTGGCAAAAAAGCCTGCAGATCACACAGCAAGTTTCCCCCTAAGTTACACTGCAGCATATCTAGCTAACTTTAGGATCTAATTTAAAATCAAAGCATTCCTCTCCCCAAGGCTTATCTGTTCCTAGCCATTCCAGTGAAAGTTATTTTTATTTTGTGCCCTCTGTCACTTATGCTGAAAGCAAGCCAACCTACACAATACTGTCAGGAAGCAGGGGAGCTGCACAGAGCTTTTATGACTGATATTTTTAGAAAAAAAAAAGTCTAATCATTTTCCAAAACCAAGACAATAAATGTGCCAGCAGGCTAAGCTAATTGGTCAGGATTAATCAGCTGTTGAAATTTACCAGGGAGACCCAGCATGGAAATTCCTGTGTAGAATCTGTGTGTCCTGTTGTGATGTACAGGAAAGTGCCCTTATAGCTGTTTGAAGAGCCAGGACAGCAGGAGGTGAAAAGGCCAGATGTTTCACTCAAGGAAGAACAATACACTGGCCTGACACACAGGTGCTCTGCAGCACAGAGCCCACCACCAGCAGCCACGGTCCAGGAGTCCAGCAGAGCTGCATGTGCTGCGTGAGCTTCAGGTGGCCCTGCCTCCTTACCACAGCCACCTCATGGCCCTGTCCCCTGATTACTTATGCTGAGCCCCCAGAAGCAATATCCTCTCCTGTCTGCATTAAAGGCCCTGTGCTTTTAAAAAGGTGTGATGTTTGAAATAGTATGATAAAGCCATTGGTTCCTGCCATTTTAGCTCCCAAAAGCCATTAAGTCACCAAAAACTTGTTTCTTGTGAAAGTACTTATGCTCTATTATCAAGTCAGCATTTAGCCTGCACTTCATCATGCTGAAAAGACTTGACCAGCCTGGTTGGGCCAGTCACAGCTCACAGACCTAGACATCCATATGGAGTTTTAAGGTGGAGTTTCCTCAACCACCCACCCCATCCACTGGGCAAGAAAAGGACCTTTTATTTTCCTCACGTGCTTTTGGTGACGTGTCCCAGGAGAGATCACATTCACTTAGAAAAGCATGCCTGGGGAGAGAGAAGCAGTGGTAGAGTGCTAGTAATCTTAAATTATTTATAAACAGTAAATAAATTAGAAAGGAATTGGTAATATGAGCTCTGTGCAAGGGCCTCTCTGTTCTGCTAAACACTAAGATGAGCAAAGAAAACTATTTTCTGGTCAAAGCAATGGAAAAAGCAGATGAGCAGATCACGGGGACAGTCTATGACTGCATGCAGGGATTGAATTGCTCCTAAAGTACAGCTAGCAGGACTAATTCATCCCTGCAAATGCAGTCAGCACTAGGTTTCCTCATACGTGCCTTGATTTTAACACACCCCCATATGTTCTGTTGCAGCATCACTTTCTCTGCCACAGGCTTTGTATGTGGCTTCAAGATGGTTTCTTTGGGCACTGCAACACTAGAGGCATAGGTTTAGGCTCACACAGGCAAAGCTGGATAAGTTTTTATACCAAAACATACTGAGGAGATCTGTGAGAAAGGAGAAGCTCCCTCTGTGGGAAAAACAGCCAGCTGAGTCCTGTAGAAAAGCAGGTCAGCAGGCCAGGAGAGGGGTGGAAATTCCCCTTGGATTTCAGCATGGTCCCTCAGGAAACTTTCACTTCATATACACAGCGGTGATATAAAAATAGCATTGTTGTGTCCTACCTTAAAAAACCCCAAAACCACACACAGATCACAAGTGCTTTGCTGTGCTACTTCTCTTGCTTTAGGGAAAAAGGGGATTAATCTGGTATTACAGATGTCAGTAATATTTTGTGATGCACTTAATACTGAAAGACACTCAGCTATTATAGGCATGATAATGTTATGGAAATGCCAAGCAGAAGGAGCCCCTGTTGGTTGCTGTGTCTCTCTGAAGATGTGCTAAAAAGGAATCTGTGCTGAAGTGTAGAGCTGGGCCAGGTTAGCATTGAGCAGCACTACAGGGGGATCAGCAGCTCACCTACACCTCACCATGGGAAGGGCTCTCCGCTGAATATCTGAAGCCAGATGACATCAGGAAGCAGTTTCTCCTTTCTCTATAGTTATTATATAAAAGGAAACCTTAGGCTCTCATAGGGAAAAAAGCTGGAAGGTACAAATCTTTCATGTGCAAGAAACCACAGCCCAACTAATTTTACACAAAATAAAGAGGAAAATAGAAAATTAGATGGTAGGCTGTCTTGGTGTGGAGAGTGCACAGGCAGCAGTAAGAGGGGGGATATGAACAGCAGCTGGAGGGCTGCAGGAGAGTGTTGCTTTCTTCTGTCCAGGTGTGGCAGTGGTGGCCCTGGGCACACCACTGCACCCCACTTCTGGGCTCAGCCATGTTTGGCAGCCCAGGCTCTCCCACAGCCTCTCTTTGTCTCCCTTTCTCAGGTCTGGCTGGCTTCGCTCGGCTCTGCCCAGGAGATCAATATGAGGTATGTGTGCATGAGTTTATTGTTTATTAAACAGCAAAAGAATCAAAAGAAAGGCATACTTCTGCTGCTTTTTATGTCATGATGAACAAAACTTTTTCACAACAGCACCTCAATAAACAGCTATTATTTTTCCCATATGTGCCCTGAAAAACCTTGTAGATCTCTGTATGTCTGCTTTTGTCAGGGCATCTGTCAGAAGTCCTGGATTTTGCATGCAGAGAACTGGGTGATGGCTATTTGAAGAACTATGAGCTTTTATTTTTTAGCTTTTAAAAATCTTATTTGTGATAAAAGTTTCTAATTCCCCTGGAAAAAGCATATGCCCCGTTCCATTCACGTGTGCAAATGGAACACATCCTTGCAAGGATCCTTTATTGAATGCATAGGCTCTACTTCATCATAGAACTAAGTAGCAGAAAGACACTGAAATTCTCTCATTTCTCGAGACCCAGATGTTACCTACTGTGAGGCTGCATCAGGATCTCTGGCCATTGCAGTGTTTCAGTAGAGAACATCAGGAGCCTATTAATTAGAGATGGATTTAAATAAAAGCCTCCAGCTCTACCAGAACAGAACTAACCTTGCAAGAAATTTGCCATGGATTGATAGTGGATCCCCTCAACCAGTATTTCTTAGCCACTTCGATCACAGATTCATTTGTTCCCACTCTCATTCCCTGTGACAAATGACTCCTGTTGCTCTTACTCCTGCTTCCTCAATGGGGTCAGTTAGTTGGTGCAGGTGTCTCCCAGCTGGCCCAAAATGGTCTTCCTGTTCCTGCTGCTTCAAATTGGGTTACTGCACTATGGATGTCATTCATTTCCATCATCGGCCAGAACCTCACAGCTGGGGAGGTCTCTGATGGGGAATGGCTGAAAGCTCACCTGCCTGGGAAAGCAGAAGATCCAGCAAGTTGTAGGATAGACCCCGGGTGTTTTCATCCTGCCCTCACAAACCTCCCTTGCCCTGCCACTTTCCCTNCTTTCCCCGTAAATGGAACTAAATGCCTTGCAGCTTTGTTATGAGTCATCAGGTTACATGAAGTTAAAAACTTGGGTGAGGGGTATGCTACCAAAAGGAGCAATTAGGAGAGCTGAGAGATTGAGATCCTCCAGTAGATTTTTCCTTCTAACTCTATGGGAAGTGAATGGACAGCACCTACGCCACTAACTCTTCCAACCTTTCTCAGACCCTTTCCCCAGTTCTGTTTCTGATATTTGTGCCTCATGAGAGAGAACAGATTTCTCAAGAAAATAAAAGGATTTTTCTTCTTTAGATTTTCATGCGTTACGGTCGCCAGCGATGGAAACTGAAAGGCAAAATAGAAGTGAATGGCAAGCAAAGCTGGGACGGAGAAGAGATGGTTTTCCTCCCTCTGATTGTTGGACTGATCTCCATTAAGGTATGCATGCTGATTCTGTTGCCTGCAAGCAAGGCAGGAATCAAGAACTCGCCTTCTTATGCACCATCAGCAAAACCACAGAAGCAGATCATTAAACTCTTTAGAAATGAGCCATAATGAGTATTTCTGACATACCTACTAAAGTGCTGTAGTATTGTCCAGTTTAGATACTACAAGCCAAATCAGCTTGTGAGAGCTGTGGGAGAGATTACCTTCTCAAGCTGGAGTCTTTCCATCACTGTTCCATCTCTTCATTGCCCCTAGCCTCCCAACACTGTTTGCTCCTGGCAGGAAGTCCGTATGCTTTCTTTCCAACAAGCCTCCAATCTAGAGATCCCCAATCTCTGAGCCCTGGTCTAGAAATTGCTGCTAAAAACCATTCCAGATGTCCCTGGTTAGGTAGCTTAAACAGAAGAATGTCTTAAAAGTCTTAGGGGAAATGGCCCACTTTAGACACTGCAAAGACTTTATGAAAAAAAATGTAGGTGATTACAAAACCCACAATCAAAATAATCCCAAATGCATGAGACAGTAGGTTTTCAATGAAAGGAAAGTTGTGACACATGGTGAGTCACTCTCCTCAATCTAACACACAGGTTTAAGGTGGAAAGTTAGGAGACGACCCCTTTTTATAGTACACAAGAATCCCAGTATTATTAAGGTTAATGTGTATATTCTCTTCCCTTTTTGGACTCTGTCCAAACACTTCCACATAAAAGGTTCAAGAGCTGACTTTCAACCAAACAGCCAAAGGCTGGTTTGTGTAGGAGCTGCATATAGAACTGTCACTCTGAATTTCCAGGCAAATATATCTCTAAATATGAATAGTGCTCTACTCTTACTGTAACAACACATACGGAGGTGGTTCCTCAACAGTAGATCTGTGGAAGTCCTCAGCAAAGGCCATCCTTGGTGCAAACAATTACATGGCTTCAGAGTTGCAAGACAGAAATACCTGGAATGGAGCTCCCTTGGGAATTATTAATTAGGCAAGTTACATCAGGAGATTCCCAGTCAGGAATTTGTCAACTGTTGAGACACTCTATGCCCTCCCTGTTCTCACTCTTCCTTTGGGCTGTGGTTATCATTAGTGAAAAAAAATCAAATACAAGACTAGGCAGCCCGTTGGTCTGAGCCAGTGTGGTTGTTCTCTTCTGACTCCTAGAAAAACATAAAGAAAACATGGAATCATGATCATATGCAACTAAGCATTTCCTAGAAAAAACAAAATAAAGCCACCACCAAACCCTAGCTTTTTTTTCCTTAAGTAATGCAACAAACAATCGTATTTTAGAAGCTTTTTAGCAAGGGGGCCAGGCCAGACAATCAAAACTATTATCTTGGGATCAATGATTGCAATGCTTTGTGTGGTCCTAAATATTCTGTTCTTGTCTCTTGCAGGTCACAGAAGTTAAAGGGCTTGCTACTCATATCCTCGTGGGAAGTGTAACCTGTGAGACAAAAGACCTGTTTGCAGCTCGGCCTCAGGTGGTTGCAGTAGACATTAATGACCTTGGCACAGTAAAGCTGAACCTTGAGATCACCTGGTAGTAAGTAGAACTCCTTGGTCAGTTGGTCAATCAATCAATCAGCTGTAAAACTTCAACCAAAGAAAAATGGTTCAACCATGTGGGTGGTTCTCACCATATTTTTACCTGCCAAGGAACATTGTGAAGGAACTGTGGCCCAGGTTTGGTATGTGAGAGGTAGTTCATAGTCAGCCACAGCTGGCCTGCTATTCCTGTGGTAAGGAGGGTTGTGCCTAGCTTAGCTGTTAAATTAGGTTTGGGAAGTACTGACTTTGCAAGGTATGGGAACTGCTTAGTGATGATAGATCTCAGAATTGCCTAAAGCTTACTTCAAAGCTTAAAAATGGGATATAACTGAGTGCTCATATATATATTTAATATTTTAAAAGATCGGTGTAAAAATCAGTGCTGCATTTATGGATTTACACTAGCATAGCAAAGTTCAGGAGCTGGCCCATCTTGGAAAGCTGATGTTTAAGGGCTTCATACACCACGAGAAGGATGGGAAATCTCTCGGTGTTTTCTATTCACATTGGTCAGCATAGGTGAGCTGGTAGCCTTAGGGTACAAATCTGATTCTCACTGCATTTTTATGAAATAAGTAAATGTAATTTCTGAAGAAGCATTGATGCATTTAACTTTTAACAATCATGTGTGCTGTTTCTCGTAATGCAATAAACATGAAGCCAGCAATAACAGTTCCTGGTTTCCTTTATAATGCAACAGCTCTATTAATAGTTGAGCACCTTTCTCATTAGTATGTGTGGCACTTGGCAACTCAAATCCAAGAATACTTTTCATGTGAGAAGAATAACATCAGACTACACTACATAAATGATTTCTGAGGGAACACTTTTATCAGAACTGAAAACCACACTTCTGAGACTGCAGTCTAATTAACAACATTTTCTTTAAACACTTCAGTTTAAAAACTTGCTACCTCTGGGTTTTGATGTGCTAATAAACCACCCTTTCAAAGATGGTTATACGGACCTGAAAGTGCCTCTTGCTCAACCTAACAACCTTTTATTTTCTCTCCTCTTGCTTGTGTATCTGTAGCCCCTTTGATGTTGAAGACTTAACCCCATCCACAGGAAATGTGAGCAAGGTATCTGCTCTCCAGAGGAGAATGTCCATGTACAGCCAAGGCACTCCTGAAACACCAACCTTCAAGGACCACTCATTCTTTGTAAGCTCTGTTTGGCTTCGTGTTTATGTAATGAGAAACCTTAGAGCAGTTCAAACACTGCAAACATTTCATTGCTTTACATGTCTAAGCTTTTTTTCCCCTGGTTCCAGCAGGTTACCCTTACAAATACCCTTACAAATAAAGCAAGTGCATTCCTAGCTGCTAATCCTAAAAGAAGGTGACTGTGATCCTGGCATCTTTGAAACTATGTGGCCAATTAATGCATACCTATCCTTCCTGCCTGACTGCTGTGATACTTGAGTAATCTTTTAAAAATGTGTTTTCATTTTGCAACAGTAGTTAAACAACCATTATAGCACAAGTATTTTTAAGTATCCTGTGATAAAATTTGCCCCTGTACTGAAGATATTCACAGGGTGTTCCTACATTTTGCATGAATCGAATTCTGAATGCTTAATCAGGCCATCTGTACAGAGATTAACTTTACAAGTGCCGCATCCCATGCCTGTAATTTAGTACTCTGCTACAAAGCATTCATTTAACTTGCCCTTCCTCACACCCTCTTTGCTTTAACTGTTGAAGAAATGGCTGCATCCCCTGCAAGACAGGCCAAAGTTGACAATCTTAGATGCTCTTCAAGACACTTTCTTTGACAAGCTTCGTCGCAGTCGCTCTTTTAGTGACCTGCCATCGCTCAGGCTAAGCCCAAAAGCAGGGCTAGAGCTATATGTGAGTCCTGGTTTTCATTTGGTGAAGGATTTTTTCGGTTCCTGTGTGGCATTTCCATTCCCACGCATGCTTCATGTGTTGCTCTCTGTTGCAACTCACTCATTTTGCTGACTGATTAGAGGGCAGGATGTAACTGTGAGCCCATGCAGGTCGCATTAAATCAAAATTCCTCTTGGTTTCTATAGAGATAATGATCAGAAGTCAACTGTCTGTGGGCAGAGAGCAGGGCAGGAATACAAGCCAACAGTGTTCTTAAAAATCACCTGCTACACTGATTGACGCTCTACATTTGCCTGGTAACATGACTTTCAGAAGCTAAAAGTCATGGGAAAGAAGAAATAAACCTTTGACTATGATTGATTGTGTTTAGGGAAAAAAGGCTGCTAATAATACTAGAAAAAAAATTCCAAGTTTTCGACACTTAAACCTTAAGTTGAGCAACATGTGAATGCCTACAGTTCTTTCCAGCAAATTGTCAGCAAAATAGTAGTTGCCTTCCATCTATGCCATGCATTTCCATGAGCTGGCCACAAAACAAAGCAAGGTCTGTAGGTCAGATAGGCAGGCTGTGACTCCTATAGTGATTTTTCCCCATACGTCAGTCAGAGATGAACATATATAAATATATATCTGCCCTAATATGTCTGGAGTCTGCATAGGCTGGTTTTGCTTCTTAAATGATCAGTGTCCTGCTCAATACATCACCAATTTTGCTGACTCCTTTCAGCAGAGAATCATGTTGGACGAGACAAGTTATACAGATAACTCCTGTGCAACAATTGTTCCAGACATCCATGCCACATGCAGGACATGGGATAAAAACAAATAGCACAGTACTATCACCATTTAACCACCATGATACTAGAGAAACTTTTGGAGCAAACTGTGTAACATTTTACAGATTGCTACTTTAGAAGTCAGACAATAAGTAGAACAGAAATCTCTAATGAGTAGGAAAGTGCAGACAAGGTGGCTTATGTACAATCCCATTAAAAAGAGCCGTGGTACAGGAACTAGAGCAGCACACTGGAAATGCTGTTTGAGAGAATATAGTAAGGTGAGCAGTATTCATGTCCCTCTTCTGGAGGTCATTTCCTGGAGCTCTCTGTTTAGCAGAGAGATGCTGAGCCCAGGTTTTCCAGCAGTTTTCATGCTGAAATTGAGGAGCTGTGCCATATAAAAGCAGAAGTTTGATTTGAAATATTTTTTCCATCTCTCAAGTCTTGAATGCTTCTTTAATCTTTTACCTTGCCTTTTTCTTTCCTGGGCTCATCTCTTATCTCTTATCTCTTTCCAATGCTGCATGAAAAACATTTTCTCCCTATTATCTTTCCAGTCAAATTTGCCAGATGATGTATTTGAAAACGGGACAGCAGCCACTGAGAAGCGGCCTCTCTCCTTCACGTTCGGTGACCTGCCTTACGAAGACGCCGTGCCCCCTGCCAACTCAGCCGAGCCCTCCTCTGCTCACGTCAGCTCCAGCCCTGACATCTCTGCGACCCCCACCCAGCACAGAGCCCTTGAGTCCTCCCAGAGCTCAAGCCTGGACTGTAGCAGCAGCAGCTCCCGCAGAGACTCTGTTGCTGAGCCAAAGGACCTGCCGTCCCGCGGAGAGGGAGCGGTGGCTGAGAACGAGAACACCCCAAGGGCAGCTCCTGAAGTTTGCCAAAAAACCTCTGACGCTGGCAGCGATCGTGTCTTTGTAGAAGTGAGTGTCCCGGTGTCTCTCCTGCAGGACACGGATGAAGGTTCAGAACTCAAGCCTGTGGAGCTGGATACCTATGAGGGCAACATCACGAAGCAGCTGGTCAAAAGGCTTACATCAGCAGAGACACCCCTGACCCCAGAGAGGCTGCCATGTGAGGGATCCATTAGTGGGGAATCGGAAGGATATAAGTCTTATCTTGATGGAAGCATTGAGGAAGCCTTGCAAGGGCTTCTCTTAGCTCTTGAGCCACATAAAGAGCAGTATAAAGAGTTTCAGGACCTGGATCAAGAAGTGATGCATCTAGATGACATCCTAAAAGTGAGTACATTTTCAGAAAATACTGCCCTAAAGAAAATCTGAGCAGGTAGAATCTCCTCACCTGCCTTGCAAACATCAAAGCAGGCTTTCTGGAGAATAGTAGAATTCCCTGGTAGCAGTAGATTTGCTCCTGCTTGGAGCGTCCTTTCACAATGTTGCATTTTTAAACTTTTGTCAGCAATGTGCTTATCATAGCCTTGTGTTCTCAAGCAACAGATCTTTTATCAAAACCTGGGGGAAAGAGAAAAAGGTGCTATGACAGAAGGGTAATTAAATTACACCCTTCTCTGAACGCTTTGTGAACCACTGTGAATCACCACTTGTGAACCCATTGCTTGTGCCATACTGGAGATCAAATATAGCCAAACTTTTACCTTTGAAATCTGTGAGTCACATCCTCCGTGGGTGTACTTTAGCATACTACCCCTGAACTCCGTGGAGCTGTGCAAAACTACACTAGCTGAGGATCAGGCCTTGTAGCTGTAGAAGCTGAATTTTCCAAATTGTCAAAGGGATTTAGAAGCACGAGTATCACTGAAGGTTTCTGTCCCCATGTCACCTGGGCATGGCCTTTTCCTTTTTCCCCTCATCCATTTTCATAATGAGAGACATCCTGACATTACATCAAGATGCAGAGAATAATGTTAAAAATTGGAAGAAAAGGGGTTTGCATGTGTGTTGTTAATATGTTTACTACAGATCACTGTTACTCGTATCTCCCCCATGAACAACAACTCATGACACGTTACTCTGCAAACAGTATTATATGGGATATAATCATTTCAAATGCTTCATATTCATATGCAAGTTGGTCTGCTAGTCATTTAAGCCTCATCATTCAAAAACATGGCTGAGGAGGAAGCAAGGAATCATTTATTCTTCTGCATTATCTTTTTACAAAGAAATTTTGTTAACCTCCTTATTTCTATTGGTGTTCATAGCTGCATGGTACTTTTCCAAGTTAAGTGCTTTTTTTGACAGCCTGCAGCCCCTGTTCCTTGCATTAGTTATTCCTAGAGAGGTTTGAGCAGGCAGAGGTACCATTACTATTATTTTCTAACTTGATACAAGGAAGTCAACTATTCAAAGGGCAGAGAGGCAATTGAGACTGTATATTTAGGCTGCTTTGATCAGAAGTTACAAACAGAGGGACGTGGGATGGGGACAGAGAGGATGGGCTTGTGCAGACAGGATTCCTGCACACTCGAGATGGACGCCTCTTCCAGATCTGTTGAAGTCTGGGTGTCACCTATTGATCAGCTGGCAGACTGACACTCAGCATCACCAGCAGCCACTCAGAAAGGGGCTGCACAGGCTCCTCATGCAGAAAGGTTGAGCTGGAATCCGACTGAGGCTGAAGAAACCTCTCTCAGCCATATGAGATGAACAGAGAATATGGCCCACTTGTTGCTGTTTGTGTCCACATGGGGCCGCTGCACTACCAAGCCCTGAAGGAAATGGAAGCTGTAACCATTGGTGCCGCACAAGAGGCAGGATACAGCACTCATCCTTGTCACAGATGTGTTGGGAAGTGTGTTTGATCAGCTAATGACTGTACAGTCAGTTTAAAGACTCAAACATCCTAAGTGCAAATGTATGACCATTAGTATTGTGTGCAAACGAATTGCAAATAGAACTTCAACTCTCTTCAGCTCTGGAGCAGCTGGTGCTGAATCTGAACTCCTCGGAGGCCCATGCATTTTTCTGTAAGCTGAGACAAAGTCATGGCTTCTGCTTGAGACTGGAGGATGTGGTTTGTGGAATGGCATCGGTGGGACATGCCTGTTTCTGATCAAATAATCACATAGAGTGAAGATGTTGAAGTCATTGCACCAGCCAATGGAGATGATCCCTCAAGTTAACATCTGATTCTTCAGGATGACCCTGGAAGCAATTCTGTGGGCACATGTGAATGAATTGCCACATGGGGCCAGGGTCTTTCATATTTCCTACAGCAACAGCAAGGTTTCCTTTGCGTTTCTTCCCTGCAGTGAGGTGGGATGGTTTCCCCACTCTCTAGCACTGTTAATTTCTGAGTTACAATACTGCCTTTCTCTGCCACCTAGGAATGTGATGCCTTATTGGCTTTTCCTTGATAATCCATTTGGCTTCAAAGGCCACAAAACTCCTCTCATTTCATTAATAAAAGTGCAGCTATGGGACCAAATTCATTCCTGGCTAAGGTCTGTTAGAGTTACGTCTGGAATAAATCAGGTAGTGCCACTGGATATGTATAAATTGGCTTTTGTAGCTAGAACAGCAATTAAGGAATGTGCCTTCCCCTTTCAACTTCCATTGCATTAATTCCCATCATTCCTTTTGGAAAATGCCAAGAGCTGTGAAACTTGGATTCAAGAAGTACTTCTCATTTCTATAAAACACGTTGAATTTTGCCTTTGAGGGTTTTCCTTTGGGGAAGAGAGTGGGTAGCATGAGGAGGGGAGGAGGAATGAAAGGCTTTTCCCAGTTCTCAGGCTTTGATTGTATATGCTATGAATATGAAGGCTTGAAATGAAACACCCAATAAAATGAAGTTTTAAAAATAAAATGAAGAATTTGAAGTTTTAAGCTTTATCTTTTTTTTTTCTTATCTTTCTTGTAGTAGCTAATATCTGGGGTTTTCATTGGTTCGTTCTGCCTTTGCAGTGCAAGCCAGCAGTAAGCCGAAGCAGGTCCTCCAGTTTAAGTCTAACAGTTGAAAGTGCTTTAGAAAGCTTTGATTTCCTGAACACCTCTGACTTTGATGATGAGGATGGTGGTGGTGTGGAGGTTTGTAATGGTGGAGGAGGTGCAGACTCGGTATTTTCAGATACTGAGATTGAGAAGAATAGGTAAGTTTGTAGTACCTGCCAGCTGTGCTTACGCCAAACTGACACCCTGGCTCTTTGTCACTAACAGGGGATCCTGGTGCACAATTTATTCAAGGAAGACTGACTAATCCTTGATGAGTTCTAGGGTCAGAGGGCTCCCCGTGGCTGCTGCATAAAAAATCTTTAGTTTCCAGGACGATTTTTTCCCCCTGTTCAAATATATGCAATCTGTCCTCCAAAGGCAAAGGGTAAATTAAATTAAGCTGACATCAATACTGGCAGAGCCTCTTCCTTGACATAGGTTTGGACCTGGCCTTCCTTGGATGTAATTACTAATTCCTCTGTGGTTTTTCCCCCCTCCCTTTGTCTTTTCTCTCTAGCCGAATGAGTCTTTGCAGTGGATTAAGCTTGTCAGTAACAATAACACAGGGCCAGATTTAAGCAGCATGATGTAGGTTGCCTTTGGAATGTAAGAGTGATGACTGGTACTCTGTTCATGGCCCTGCGTGTTACCTGCCCTTCTTTCATCACTTTTGGTCTTTCTGAGGAAAAAAAAAAAAAAAAAAAAAAAAAAAAAAAGCTGTGGTGTTGTGCCGTGGCCTGCCATTGTTGTGTGACTTTAAGATGCTGTGCTTCAATCATTAGATCTTAAAAGCATGTTTGCATTCTTTGAGCTGACACGATGCCCAGCAGGCACGTAAGCGGCACTAGAGCTGGAAAAAAAGAAAGGAACACGGTTCCCTCCCTGCCTGCACTCTCCAGCCAGGGAGCTATACTACTCACAGCTTGCTTAAAGCAATTTGAGTGCAACAAGCAACCACCATGCAGTTCTCATCATCTCATGTCCTCATTCCAGAATAAGACTTGGTGGGAAAAAGAAATTGGAAAATTTTGTTGCTTGCTAAACTGCCACTCTGACCTCAGTCCAGTCTGTGCTGATTTAAGGATCTAGCTTCAACCAGTTAGAATTGAAATTAAAATTTCTTTTCCCCCTCTGGCTCATCCCCAGACAGTGCAGATTCCCACTTCCATTTTTAGATGTGTAAGTGTGTGACTCAGTGTAAAGATTGCAAGTGTTGAAACTTCTGAACTTGCAGCCAAACACACTTGCCATATGGGGACTGACCTCAGGCTTTGCATTTAAACACAGGGAGGATCATTTGTACAGCAAGACAATATTGGAAATACTGATTTAAAACACAGTAAGACTAGCTCTACACTCTTGCAGAAACAATTGGTGAAGTAAACTGTACACACTGTGTCTAAAACTGCACAGGAAGACATCATGTCTCTTACTTCAGCAGTGGTTTTCCTTCTGCAATAAGCCTTAAATTTGGCAGCAGGAGGACTCTGAAAGCACAGAGCTGTTCTTAGCAGCTCAGTGCTTGGGAAGGTACAAATTGTCATGGTGCTTAATCCAGAGAGACTGGGCAGGTGATTCATCACAGATGGGAGAAAGCTGTCAACACCAAGGGACAGTAACCACGGGTTAACTAAGCCTGCTGTCGAGGGCATCACATCACTCAAGGCAAGCCAGTCAAGGCACAGGTCTGTTTCCTTGATGGGTATGTCCCTCCTGTATGCAGCCAGGGCAGGCCTGCTCCTTTGTGATGTGATGTGCTCATCACCAGGTTTGTGTGTGCTTTCAGCTCTTCTGCCGTGCTCTTTGCTCATGTGGTGGTGTGGGTGTGTGTGTCTGCTGTGGCAGCTGCTGGCCCTGCACTGACTCCTCCTCCCTCCCTCCTCCCCAGTTTCAGGACGGAGCACCCCGAAGCCAGAGGCCACCTGAGCGAAGCTCTCACGGAGGACACGGGTGTGGGCACCAGCGTGGCTGGCAGCCCTCTGCCCCTGACCACAGGCAACGACAGCCTCGATATAACCATAGTTAAGCACTTGCAGTATTGCACCCAGCTCATTCAGGTACCGGGCCCACCTCATTTGGGGCATTTATTTTAAAATCATTCCTGCCTGCAGCATGGGTACAAGCAGGCTGGCAAGGTCAGCGCTGCTCCTGCGAGGCAGTGAGAGCACAGCGCTGGGACAGACACCATGCTGAGCTGGGATGGGGACACCCTCAGCCCAGCCAGAAGTGCCTCCATCATTTCCATCCTAGCCCGTTTCAGAGCAGACTTGATATGTGAACTATGGGGCCGTGGCAGGAGCTGCCCAGGAGGGCTGAGGGGCAGGGCAGTGGGGGAGAGGGGCATCCCCTGCTCTGGGTTACAAACTCCTGCTGACTTTGCTGGAAGGTCCTCGGTGGAGTCGGTTCCCAGTTAAAGCAGCCCATGTCTTCAGAGGTAAAACAGGAACCTTGTCTCCACTGTTTAACTGAGCCCTAGGTGAGCCTGCAGCGACAAGAGCAGAGATGAGTTTTTGCACGAGGCAGAGAGATTCTGTCTGCAAAAGGCACAGTGAAGGCAGCATAAAACAGCCCCCCTGGGACATCAAAATTGTCATTTCACGATCACAACTAGAAAATTTTTTCTGTAGTTTTTTTTTCAGAGCCTGTGCACAGCAAATGCAAATTTAAACATCCAGTAAGTGAGGTCATCAGGGTTTTCCTGACAAATCAAAACATGCTGCAACTTCCTCTTCACAATTATTTTACTCTTCCATCTTAGATATATTTAGCTTTATTTTCCCAAAGGCTCATTGAAGCAATAGAGCGCGAGCCTGATTCCAGCACCCTTAGTGCTGAGCTGGAAACTCTGCTGACTCACAGCCATGAGAAAAAGGGAGGTTTTTTGGTTTCAATACAAGAGTACACAGTAAATATGCAGCTGAGCGAGGTGAACCTGAACCACGTCCACACACGGAGCAGATTTGATATGAGCATTACTTACATAGATTGCTGAAGAAGATGCAGATATCAGCAGTAGGGAGTTTTAGTAAGGATTAATTAATAAAATTAGTAAAGGCACCTAAGTAATTGATCAAAGCTGAAATGGAGTGGGGAAAGAGCAACCCGTGGTCTTCTTCTATGCAGGGTTGTCCTGAAAGTCTACAGCCTATGTTGTGTGAAAGTCAGACTAATACTCTTGCCTGGCTTTAAGTCTTGTGGTGATGGGTTTCTTTAACTTTGTGGAGTGTGTAAATCAGAAATTACTTATGCAAATGGCTACTTGGATACTCAGGTGTCTGGATCTGGATGTAGATATTGAAGGTACAAACAATGATGCATATCAACTGGGACCAAAAAATATATCAAAGACAAAAAATTTTTTAAGAAGATCCTGTGGTTCCAGGCAATGAATTTGCCATTGCACTTCAGGTGTTTTGGAGGGGTTTTTTTGGTTTTTTCTGGGGCTGGGTTTCTTTTTTGTTCAATGACTCCTTTTTTCTCTTCCCATTTGTCTTCACCAGCAAATTGTGTTCTCCAGTAAAACACCATTTGTGACAAGAGACCTCCTGGATAAGCTGTCCAGGCAGATCCTCGTGATGGAGAATATTGCGGAGATCAGCACTGAGAACTTGGGAAACATCACCTCTCTTACTGATGGTAAGAAACAGTGCAGGGGCTTTCCTTCTGACAAGGATTTGCCTGGGCATGTGTGTCTGCAGAAATAATCACTGTGCAGAGCTCACCAGCAGTGCAGGAGATGCCATTCTAGTAAGGGCTGGCTCAGGGTCACCAGGAGGTGCATCAGTCAACACAGCCAGGCAGGTGTCACCTACATCTGTCTGTCCTCACAGACAGATGTCTGTCCTGGTATCCAGTATTTGCAAGTGAGAAGAGAAAGGAGAGCTTATCCAGCAGAAGATGGGCAGGTGTCATTGTTATTATGGAGTGGTGATACTTCCACCTCTGAAGATCCAGATTATTCTTCCACCTTTCTTTCCTGAGGAAAGGCAGGATTTGCATTACAATATCAGAGGCATAGTACAACTTCTTGAACATTTTGGGTTTTAGTCATCTCTATGGAGAACTTCTTAGTTATTTTTCTTTTTGAATCTATTTTAGTACTTGGAAGAGTTTGACAAACACATAGTTTGTCAACCCTTGTGTACACTCTGGCAGAATAGGTAAATACTACAAGGTGTATTTATTATATCAGAAAATTGAGGCAAATATTGAAGCTATAGAACAATGCTAGGATAGGGACCAAACTTGTGCAGACCATTTGTGATGTCACCCTAGTACTTTGTGCTGCTGAAGAGAGATCAATCAGGATCAGGAGCAAATTTTCTCACATTACCATGGGAAACAGAAAAAAACATGTTACAAACCTGGGGTGAGCACATACATGGCCATGCTCTGTGAAGATAATGGCTCAGGGAGACCCAGAAAACAGTAACTGTTTATCAGTGGGATAGGGTGAGATTTCCTCCATTCTTACCTTCTTTTCTCAAAGTTGATGCTTCCAGCATGGCTTTGTTTCATCATTCATCTTATCTTCCCCAGCAATTCCAGAGTTCCACAAGAAGCTGTCACTGCTGGCTTTCTGGATGAAGTGTACTGGCCCTTCAGGAGTGTATCACACCTCTGCAGACAAGATGATGAAGCAGTTGGATATCAACTTTGCCACCACTGTGAATGAGGAGTGTCCAGGACTTGCAGAAACAGGTACAAACTGCTGCAAAAAATGTGTTAGCCATCAAAATGGAGAACAGTTTTGTACTGAGCTTTGTTTTATAACCCCTCAGAGTTCTGTCTGGCCACAGTTCCAAGATCTCATTTGAAAACTAATGCTACAACTCTTGAAACAGTTTTGGCCCCAAATAATGAAAAAAATAGAGGTGAGGTTAACAGAAAAGAAAATGCTGTTTTAAGATTTACGAGCTAACCAGAAAGAAAGCCTGTTCCCAAATACAGATTTGTAAGTGATTCAGTGAATCAGGAATCCTTGCACTTAATTTTGTGTATCTATAACGCCCACACCCCATTACAGTGCACTGGGATGAAATTAATCCACATTCAAGTGAGTTTGTCTGAGCACAGGTTCTTATCTTGCATGGGATGTACCACACCTCAAACTCCATCTATACTGATTAGCTGTCCCTTGGACAGAATGGGGATGGCCACCTGCTCTGTGGATGTCTCCTTCCTGCTCCATGCTACAGCTCTCACATACAGTGCCTCAGACTACCTTTCTGCATGCCACACTAGTGCAGGAACATAAAAAACAGCAAAGCCAAATCCTGCCTCTGTGCACATCTCCCCTGCCTCAGTGGCACTGTGGGGATGTAACAGGCAGTGCATGTGGAGAGGGGCTTATGATTCAGGATATTGTTTAGGTAGAAATGATGCTGCATTGATTACACAGGAAGCTGCACTTGCCATCGGGAAACTGGCAGAGGTTCATCCTTGCAAAGATATTCTCTGGTAACGAGACCAATGTTTAGATGTTCCCAATGTTTAGAAACACTGTGAAGCACCTGGCCTTGCAGATGCAGTTCTTTCTTTCTAGTTTTAAAGTAGACTGTGTAATTTTGCCTGCAGCTTTTGCTCTCACTAACCTGTCCCTTTGTCCATGGCTGCCTGCAGTCTTCAGGATCCTGGTCTCTCAGATCCTGGACCGGACGGAGCCTGTTCTCTACTCCAGCATGTCCTCTGAGACCATCACTGTCTTTCAGTATTACAACTACTTTGCCAGCCACAGTGTCAATGACCTTGGAAGCTATTTGCTACAGCTCGCAAAAGAAGGTAGGCTTTATAAATTCTACTGGCTAATTAGGGAGTACATCCATGTCCTTCTGAGCACAATAAAAAGCAGTTCAGCCCTGAGGCTGGTTTTACAAAAGGAGGAGAGAAAAGAGACAAAAAAGTGTCCTGGCTATTAAGTGAATGCACCTGAACTGTTGTACATGTCAAGGGAAAGGAGCTGATGCAGACAAACCCTCAGTCATTTCTGTTTCCATGTTCAAATGGGAAAAAAAAAACTGTTTTGAAAGCATTGTTTTTCAGGAAATGGCTGATGGTGATGGGCTGAGCCCAAGGTCTGGGAAGTTTTCTGTGCCCACAGCTTGGACAATGACTTGGTCTTTCACCATCTGTTATGGAGACACCTTCTGAAGTGCTGAGCAATTCTCAGGAACCAAGGGATCGATCACAGCACCTCAGAGTTTTGCAGGCTCTGTCACCAAGAGCTAAAGAGAGAAGCAGACACTGCACAAAGTGTGCTGGACTGCAGTCCCTGGCAAGCCAAGTTCCCTCTCTATTTGAAAGGGAGTTCAAGGAACCTTGTCTAGTTTTTCCTTTTTATTTGGGCATACTTGGGAAGCTTTTGCTCAAAAGCCTGGAAGCAAAATGGCATTTCAACTCACCTCTGAAACATATTAGTCCTATCTCTTGTTGGCAGACATCAGTCTATCCAGGGAAAGCTCTCTGGAGAGCAAAGATGCTCTGGAAGTCAATACACTGGCAAGGACATTTGGTTTCAATTGCTGGAGTGTGAATTTGCATCTTCCAGCAGAAAGCAGAGATTTGTCAGGTGGGCCTTTAGCTCTGGGTAGGCCTAAGTGCTGCACTGTCCCACAGCCCATCTACTCATCTCCTCACTTGAAGAAGGTCCAGCTTAAATCCAGCCCATTCCCCATGCAGACACACTGCCATGCTACAGTTGCTCAGATGGGGATATTTTCATATCCTCAGTGTGTGTAGCATAAATCAAGGATTGCTACGAGGAAAGGATCAGTGCAAAATACTGGGAGGATAAAGTAACACGGACCTTTTTCTTGCCCTTCTAGCATCTGTGGTTCAGGTGCTGCAGTCAGTGAAAGATGGAAAACTGCAGCAAAATGTGTCCAAAATAAACTCCAATAACCTTCCACCACAGCAGGAAGTTTTAAGAGCTTTGGCTTTACTTCTCAATGAAAATAAAAATGAAGTCAGTGAGACTGTGGCATCACTTCTGACTGCAACTGCAGAAAACAGGCACTTCAGGGAGAAGGTAAGTGGCAGAAAATCACCTGATCACCTGTTGCATGAGAGACCTGT